>OX465258.1:18089160-18248477 GCA_949987775.1 Aproaerema taeniolella | reverse complement strand
TACAAAAAGCAGAAAAAAGTGCATTTTTGTTTTCGTTTACGTCACGTTTAAAAAAATAATTTAAACAAAATTCATTGACGAGAATTGAAAATTCAAATTTAACACTTGCTCATCTTTAAATTATATCCCTCCACGTGTCTCGAGTATGCTTTTATAGTTTCTCAAACACACCTTTTTGTATGAAAAATCAAGCAATATCCCTAGACAGTGTTGATATTTAACTTATTTTTTCTATATCTATGGAGTACGTAGCATTTGATAAAAGGACCGGATTGAGATTTATGAGATATTTTGTATAAAAGATCCTTTCTTAATTTTTTGTCGGAAGTTTGGTTGAGTAATAGAGTTACACAGCCTGTGAATCGACGATTTCTGGGTTCGATTTCCGGTTTGGGCAAACAAACCATACGAGGGAAACTTTAGTGCAGAAAGTTACAGTGTGAAGTGCTAATTAATTGATTTTATGATAGATAGATTGATAGATCGATAGATTGACACTTTATTCAATTGACATAAAACAGCATAACACAGTAATAGACAAATAACAAACATACAAGTAAACATGAATCAGCAAGCAAACAATGAAGTAAACAGAGTAAGAAACAGAAACAAATAATTTTATAAAACTATTTTACACCGTGTTATCTGTATCATGCCAATCAAATTGGCGCTGACTCAGCATATTACTGCAGTACCAGACTGCAGCGCTGGTATTCTGCCATGATGCTACTTATTGAGTTTTCTTTGTAGGTAATAATAACCTTTTTCTAACTTCATAAATTCACCTTTAAAAAAGTACTTTATAAAGAAAATCTGAGGGTACTGCTCTATAATTAGATAAATGTTATTTTTAAGAGCTATCGTCGAATATAAGTGAGTCGGAAGAAATTAAAATTATTGTAACTGACCCACAAATATCCAAAAATAAAACAAAAACTTCTGTGCTGAACTGGCACTGAACAAAAAATTTGGAATGTGCCAGCTGCCAACCAAATACATTGCATTGTTGGTACAGAGGCCAGCGCATCAGGTTACTCCATTTTCATTGCAAAACCGCTCTTATCACAACAGAACAGAGTGCACGCGTGTGGTAACCTGAGTTGGGGCCGTCCGTGCATTGCAAAATTTAGACAACGTATTATATACTCATAAACAATATGCCATTTTTTAAATGTTCATGACATGTAAAGTTATGTGACTTATGTTACCCCAACGAGAATTATAGGCGTATAATATCTAAAATATCGAAACTTTTGTCAGCTTCCCCATTAATAGTTCGGCTATTCTGCACTTTTTTAACGAACCAAAACTAAATACTTAATACAGTGTTAATAAGAACGAAGTTGATTAAGTATTAAGTCTTCAAATGTTAATTCGGCCCTAACTAAATGACATTGTTCAATCTTCAGGATATCACTTTAGTGCCTGGCGTTACGGAAAACACAGTTCGCTTTCGGAAACCAGCACCAAATTTTTATGTTTGGTTAGGCATGTCACCTAGACCCCAAAACTGCCGGGAGACACTTCGTGAGGTGTCAAGGTCACCAGTTATGACGTCATCAATGTGGCCGCCGCCGCGTTTTGAAAAATGTAAATCACTCATAAATTACGCAGTGCACATGTACGTGTGGGGTATCAAATGAAAGAATATTAAATATGCTGCATTGTTTTCATTAAATGTAACTGCGTAAATATGAAAACAACAAAAATATAGGATAAATAAGACAAATTACAAAAAAAAAATACATATTTATTTTTATAGCTAGAGAACCATTTATATTACAGAGAAAAAATGTAGGGTACAAATAATTCTACGTTATTCGTCTATAGTTTACAATTTAAATTATCACAATCGGGTGAAAAAAGCCATAGTTATGCTGGTTTAACTAAAGCGCGGCGGATGCCATATATTTAACCGACGTAGCCGGCGTGTTTTGAATAATGTTAATTATACTTAAATAACGCAGTGCATATGAATGTTTGGGGTATCAAATGAAAGGATATTAAATTTGCTGCATTTTTTTCATTAAATGTAACTGCGTAAATATGAAAACAACAAAAATATAGGACAAATAAGACAAATTACAAAAAAAATAATACATATTTATTTTTATAGCTAGAGAACCATTTATATTACAGAGAAAAAATGTAGGTTACAAATAATTCTACGTTATTCGTCTATATTATAAAATTTAAATCATCACAATCGGGTTAAAATAGACATAGTTATGCTGGTTTAACATATTCAACCGACGTCGCCGGCGCGTTTTGAAGAGTCTAAATACACTGAACTGCGCAACACACACGTATGTATGTATACATTCGGACATGAAATGAAAGCATATTTAATATGCTCTAATTTTCTAATGTAATGTACTCTGCGTAAATATAGAAATAAGAAAAATGTGTAACAAGTAAATCGAATAAGAGAAAAAAATATGTTTATTTATTTCTATAGCCAGAGAACCATTACATTAGAGACAAAAAATGATTTCTTCGTATAATGTTATGTTATTTTTCTATAGTTTAAAATTTAAATCATCTAAATCGGTAAAAAACAGACATAGTTCTGCCAGTTTAAAGATAGTTCGGCGGACGCTAACAACGCGACATGGGTATGGGTAAGGCTCACGAGCGTTTTGTCCGCCCGTTCCAGTGTGTTATGAATATTGATGCATACTAACGATGGCCGTTTCTACTAATAATCAGGATGAAGACTTCACTTGGAAGAGAAACTACTTGCATCAATGCTTATGCATCAATATTCATAACACACTGGAACGGGCGGGCAAAACGTTCGTGAGCCTTAACCCACATTTATGCCCATGAGTAAACTAGTGTTTCAAGCTCTTTCTGATGAACTAAATTTTATATAGCCTCGTAAAGGGTAATTTTAAATTACATATTTTCAAACTAGTATGCAGCTTCAATTAATGCTAGGTGCAAAGAGGATTAAGTGTGTTACATTTTTAATTTTAATCTATCTAACTTATAAAAATCAGCCTTCATATATAATCTAAAAATAAAAGGACGGTCTACGCTCTCGAGCATGCACCTTCACACGCACAAAGGAGAGTGCAATTTAAATCGTTTTTCACGCATCGGCACCTGGAACACCTCTCCTTGCACTTGCATGACACAAGTTCTTTGCAGCTCAAGCTAGCATCCGGAATTGTTTTCCAGACTGGTGTGTAGGCAGGACCGTTGTCTTTTTTTTGCCAACCCCAGCGTTCTTTGGAATCGGTAAAAAAACGTCGTGGAAAACATAGGCATCATCGAGAGAAGTCGATGTCGCATTTCATGTATATTCTTGTGAGGCTGTACCTTGCCAAGATAATGCCATCTTTGCACTTATAGAAACAGTTATCGTGCACATGTATTATCCTGCAAGTGAAACTAACGATATACATGTAGCAAGAAGGATTCTTTTCACAGAGAAAAATAAAGCTATCGAAAATATCCCACCAACGCGAGATGCACTGATTCAACATATCAAGAGGGCAATTCTTCAAACAAAAACTTGGACTAGTTGCCTCTTGGACAACCCACAGCATTTAGATCCGTGCAACTGGGGTTGGCAAAAAAAAGACAACGGTCCTGCCTACACACCAGTCTGGAAAACAATTCCAGATGCTAGCTTGAGCTGCAAAGAACTTGTGTCATGCAAGTGCAAGGAGAGGTGTTCCAGGTGCCGATGCGTGAAAAACGATTTAAATTGCACTCTCCTTTGTGCGTGTGAAGGTGCATGCTCGAGAGCGTAGACCGTCCTCTTATTTTTAGATTATATATGAAGGCTGATTTTTATAAGTTAGATAGATTAACATTAAAAACGTAACACACTTAATCCTCTTTGCACCTAGCGTTAATTGAAAGCTGCACACTAGTTTGAAAGTATGTAATTTAAAATTACCCTTTACGAGGCTATATAAAATTTAGTTCATCAGAAAGAGCTTGATACACTAGTTTACTCATGGGCATAAATGTGGGTTAAGGCTCACGAACGTTTTGCCCGCCCGTTCCAGTGTGTTATGAATATTGATGCATAAGCATTGATGCAAGTAGTTTCTCTTCCAAGTGAAGTCTTCATCCTGATTATTAGTAGAAACGGCCATCGTTAGTATGCATCAATATTCATAACACACTGGAACGGGCGGACAAAACGCTCGTGAGCCTTACCCACCCATGTCGCGTTGTTAGCGTCCGCCGAACTATCTTTAAACTGGCAGAACTATGTCTGTTTTTTACCGATTTAGATGATTTAAATTTTAAACTATAGAAAAATAACATAACATTATACGAAGAAATCATTTTTTGTCTCTAATGTAATGGTTCTCTGGCTATAGAAATAAATAAACATATTTTTTTGTCTTATTCGATTTACTTGTTACACATTTTTCTTATTTCTATATTTACGCAGAGTACATTACATTAGAAAATTAGAGCATATTAAATATGCTTTCATTTCATGTCCGAATGTATACATACATACGTGTGTGTTGCGCAGTTCAGTGTATTTAGACTCTTCAAAACGCGCCGGCGACGTCGGTTGAATATGTTAAACCAGCATAACTATGTCTATTTTAACCCGATTGTGATGATTTAAATTTTATACTATAGACGAATAACGTAGAATTATTTGTACGCTACATTTTTTCTCTGTAATACAAATGGTTATCTAGTTATAATTTTTTTTTTTTTGTAATTTGTATTATTTGTCCTATATTTTTGTTGTTTTCATATTTACGCAGTTACATTTAATGAAAACAATGCAGCAAATTTAATATCCTTTCATTTAATACCCCAAACATTCATATGCACCGCGTTATTTAAGTATAATTAACATTTTTCAAAACACGCCGGCGACGTCGGTTGAATATATGGCATCCGCCGCGCTTTAGTTAAACCAGCATAACTATGGCTTTTTTCACCCGATTGTGATGATTTAAATTGTAAACTATAGACGAATAACGTTGAATTATTTGTAACCTACATTTTTTCTCTGTAATATAAATGGTTCTCTAGCTATAAAAATAAATATGTATTATTTTTTTTGTAATTTGTCTTATTTGTCCTATATTTTTGTTGTTTTCATATTTACGCAGTTACATTTAATGAAAACAATGCAGCATATTTAATATTCTTTCATTTGATACCCCACACGTACATGTGCACTGCGTAATTTATGAGTAATTTACATTTTTCAAAACACGGCGGCGGCCACATTGATGACGTCATAACTGGTGACCTTGATACCTCACGAAGTGTCTCCCGGCAGTTTTGGGGTCCAGATGACATGCCTAACCACACATAAAAATTTGGTGCTGGTTTCCGGAAGCGAAATGTTCCGGCCTTTTTTGGACGTAAGGCAGAGCACTATAATGGAAGCACGAGGAGGCAATACGAAATATATTAATTCAAAAAATTCGTAATGTTATTCAAAAATGTCATGTTTTCTGTTTTTGCGAGATCAGCAATTTTTTTCTTATGTAATTTTTTGGAAATAAAATTTAGTAAATCATTAATTTTATTACTTTCATTTAAGGGGTGTTAAATAGTCTATTAAACACAATTTTATTAATATGATTAATTTAAATAGAGACTGGTTATATGGCCGAAATTTTCGATCATAATTTTTTTTGATCTATCTGAGTGAGACGTAATAAAATTATTACATAAATAAATGGTTTTGCATGGCAAACTTATTTGTTTTATTTAGTGGAGAAAATACCTTCTACAGAAACACCTTCCGAAAGAATGATAAATCTGAAAATTTTTTTTTTCAATACCGGTATCCCGGGATCCCGGTATTGAGAATTCTTTTTTCGGTATTAATACCGGTATTCAAAAAATCCGGTATTCGAAAGCCCTATCTGTGATCCAGTAAAGTAATTTTTTTTATTAAATTTATTAAATTTAATAATAAAATTAAAAAGTAAGCAAAAAGTGAATACAATACTGACAAAAATGTATGACGCAATAAAAAGTAGCTGGTTTGATAATTCAGTGACCCTTTTGACAAGTGAGAGTAATACATTTTTCATAAAGCTTCATACTGGCTTTATAGAATGACAGCAAAGAGTTTTTAAGCCTGACAAAATAATTATTTCTGACGAAAATCTTGATTTTCAGTTAAATAAAATATAAAAGTAAATTATTTATTTTACTTTTTCAATCAAACAAATCTGATTTCTAACAAATAATTGAACTATTTAATAATTTCTGTAGGCGCAATTGGCATTTTATTTACTTCGCCTTTGCCTCATAAATGTGGAAAAACATTTTGCTCGACATTGTTTTGCCCGCCATTTGAAAATATTTGTTCAACATACCTACGACACTAGTATCGTTAATAACTATTGTCAGGTACTAGCCCCATAGTCACACAATACAAATATAATAAAATATTATTAAATTTAAATTAGAAGTAAAATTAAATTAAAATTAAAATCACATCCAGTTATCAAATTAAATAATATTAAAATTAAATTAAAACATTAAATTACCAATTAATGATCAAATAAATACAATTTTAATAATAAAATTAACTTAAATTAAAACTAAATTGATACATAGTTATGAAACATGCAGATGCATCCTGTGAGCGACAAATGCAAAACCCTCGCATTCCTCTTGGACTTTTACTGTATACCTGGGAAGAATAGGTAGCTGGCACATTCTAAGTTTTTCTTTCACTACCATGTCCAGCATGGAAGGAAAAGGAACATAGGTCGAAATAAAAAGGCTGATAACTTATAAGCTCACGCCTTTGTCCCATTGGGGTAGGCAGTGGCAATCTGTCACCTGCTAGTCCTGCTACGATCCAAACAAACCTGTAATATAGCGTTCCTTTTCTTCTCTATGTCTAATGTGTCTCGCTCATTGGCTAGTTGTCGCTCTGTCTCTGTTAGTCGTTGTTGTAGCTCAGACACTTGCTTTTCGTGGTCGGACTGTAGTCGGGTTAGGGACCGGGTTTTGCTGGAATTATAAATGATAATCATTTAGATTTTTATTAGTGGTAATGCGAGGGGCATAAGGTTGAATTTTGATTACTTTTGTATGTTTTTTTTAATAGATGCTATACACGCAAAGCCCCGCACTAAGGTTTTCCCTAGTGTCGTGGGTCCCTCGGGACACACATAAAGACAGACAGACAGACACAAACATCCATGACCCGAGAACAAACATCTGCTTTTTACACAAATATTTGCTCCGACTGGGATTTGAACCCAGGACCCGTCGATCAAGAGGCAAGGTTTTGGAAACTCTTGACACTAAGGTTAGCCAAGTTCACCACAGACTTGATCATACCTAAACGATAAATAAGGAAAGGGTTAAGCTTAACTGCCATTTTACTTATACAACAGTCGATCAAGTAAGATGTAAGAGGCTAATAATAGGTCTTTACCTATGAAATTGCCGATTTTTTCTCAAGCTTTATTTTATTCATAATTTATTTGATTGAACAGCTATTACTAAAATTGTTTTTTATTTAAAACCTTGGACATATAACGGAGATATTGAGTTAAATTAATACATATTTACTTTAGATTTATTTGCTGAAAAAGAAGCTTAAATATAGCTCGTTTCATCCGTTGCCCGTTTCATTGCTTATTTTTGCTGTACCGTTGTTACAGTTACAACTTTCAATAAAGTAAGTATAATGAAAATTAACTTAATGTTGTCCAAACCTTCCTACAAAATTTTGCTAAATTTGGATTTCGCATTCCCGAGAAAAATTCAAAAACGTTAGTATGGAAAATTCATTTTTCCAAAAATATTGTATGAAAAACGGCAATTTCATAGGTAAAGACCTATTATATTTTCCTTGAGAAAAGTTGTTCTAGTGTTCAATTCACATCTTTAACTTTAGCTTACTAATTTAAACCCAATACACAAACATAGTCTTTGTTTCCTTGTGTAAACTCGGATGTCTCCTGAAGTGATATAACAGGCATAATTTGGTTGTAACTGGTTTAATTTAGTTTTATCTTCATTGTTTAAATGTTGTGCATGATAGCACATCTTTTTGGTATTTCAGTTTTCTATTTTTGATATCTATTCTTGTTTTTCTAGTTTTTGACATAGTCTACTAGAGCCTTGATTGTATTTACTATTACACTTTATTTACCAGTACTACCGTCTTTGATTTACAGTCCCGTATTGCCCGAATTGGCCACAAAAGTATTTAAGTTTTTTTTTTAAATAATTAACTATGTGTAAGTCGTAGGCAGGAACAATAAGTTTCTTCTATTCTTACCTAGCTAATTCTTCTTCCAAGACACTGATCCTGTCAATACATTGCTGGCACTGTTCTGTGACGCTGTCCAGCCGGCTCTGAGCATCACGCAACAACCCTTCCGAGGTAGACAGGCGCTCCTGTATCGCTTGCATCTCTTCTCTAGCGAGCCGCTCGCGTTCGACTGCTTTTGCTAGCGAGGTTTCTGCTTCCGCTGTTAATAAAATAAATAATAAGCTCCACTGTTCAGTCGGCCAAAAATGTGGTCTACTACCTTAAGGTTGAAATTAGAGATGAAACGGATATCCGGTAACTATCCGGTATCCGGCCTATCCGGCAGCCTAAATACTATCTGGTCGAATACCGGATAACAGCGCCTATCCGGCCGCATACTGGATTAAAATAATATTTTAATTTTCAGATAGGTATTTGCTTTATTTGTATCAATTAAGAAACACAATCAGAACAACTTAGAAAATAAATTTGTTTTAGTATTCATACTGCACTAATGACAAATTATGGTGGACGAATAATAATTTCTCTGCATATTCGTAAGGTTTTAAACATTCATGTAAATAAATATTATTCAAATATCATTCATTCAACGAAAAGACCCGGATTGGACCGAGTCCACCCGATTGTTCGCGCGCCGCCTATGAACGTTTTTTATTATTATTATTATAAGATGGGTTAACTCTTGACCTCAATCTTGACCATAAAGTCAAAGATGAGGTCGACGATGGAGCGAGTTTACCCAGAAAATGCCTATAAAGGCACTGGTACTCCCACGCACCGACGGAACACAGCAAGCTGTTGGGCGTCGGACTTCGGTAGGAGGGTGGTCGCGAACCAGACGGCCCTTTACAGAGCCTACCACACCGCATGAGACCATAGGACGACACCTCAGATTCAGAAAAAAATGAAGTGTCGTTGCCTGGGATGGATTACTAGGAGGCAGGTCTTATTTGTGTTTCCTTAGTCGCCTCTTACGACACCCACGGAAAGAGATGGGGTGGTGTTATTCTCAACCGATCACCACACGGTTTAGAAACGTCATCTCATTATAACTGCATCATAATACGTCATCATTCTATCTCTTTCTTTGTTACATCGTAAACCTTAGCGATATTTTGGTTACACGGGAAGTTCTGTGAAAACTGAAAGACCACTTTCTTGGCCGACTGTATGTGGTATCGAGTGGTTCTGAACCACTGGTGCTCTGCCTGCCCCGTATGGGATTACAGACGTGGGCGTAGGGGGTGTAATTACCCGATCTGTCAAATGTGTGCCCCCCCCCCCCTTTGTCATCCATAGTATGTACTGTATTTAATTGTACTATGTACTATTTGTACTGTATTATACTGGGTTGTACTGCACTGTTTTGTACTGTATTGTATCGCACTGAATTGTACTGTATTCAACTCATCAAGTTGCTGCGCCAATGTCCTGTATGTACTACTTATACTGAATTGCATTGTACTGAGTTGTACTGTATTGTATAGCACTGAATTGTACTGTATTCAACTCATAAAGTTGCTGCGCCAATGTCCTCGATGTACTACTTACACTAAATTGTATTGTACTGAGTTGTACTGTATTGTATCGCACTGAATTGTACTGTATTCAACTCACCAAGTTGCTGCGCCAATGTCCTTGATGTACTACTTACACTAAATTGTATTGTACTGAGTTGTACTGTATCGTATCACTGAATTGCACTGTATTCAACTCACCAAGCTGCTGCGCCAATGTCCTTGATGTACTACTTACACTAAATTGTATTGTACTGTTTTATACTGTATTGTATTGTATCACACTGAATTGTACTGTATTCAACTCACCAAGTTGCTGCGTCAATGTCCTTGATGTACTACTTATACTCAATTGTATTGTACTGTTTTATCCGGTATCGCACTATTGTTTTGCACTGTATTGACTCACCAAGTTGCTGCGCCAATGTCCTTGAAGTATGCGCGTGCGCTTGCTCCCTGTCTAGCGCAGACCGCTGTAATGCAGCCAACTGTTGCAATAAGGCCGCCGCGCCGCCGTCGTCGTCGGCGGTATGTACGGAGCGGGTCTCTAAAGAGGTACACAATTCTCGGGCTTCGGTTAATTCGCGACGGAGGGATTCTTCCCTGGCTATCCAACGCTTTTCTTCTGTAAGAAAAAAAACTACGAATGAAATTAGCACTAATGAGATCTTTTTTACGGTTCCGTACCCACAGGGTAAAACAGGTCCCGGGTTCCGTACCCAAAGGGTAAAACGGGAACCGATTACTAAGACTCCGCTGTCCGTCCATCTGTCTGTCCATCTGTCACCAGAATGTATCTCATGAACCGTGATAGTTAGACAGTTGTTTTCACAGATGATGTATTTCTGTTGCCGCTGTAACAACAAATACTAAAAAACAGAATAAAATAAATATTTAAGGGGGTTACCATACAACAAACGTGTTTTTTTTGCTTATTAGTACAGTATACTATGATTTAAAATCTTCGTAAATCTATCCTAGGGGTCTTAGGGGCTTTAGGGGGTCGCCAGAACTTTTCAACTTCAAAAGGGGTTATGAATTCAAAAAGATTGAAAAACATTATTCTATACCATACCTTGAACCAACTCAGCCCTAAGTTGCGCAACCTCAGCCCGGAGTCTATCCCCCTCTTCCTCAGCCCGTTGTTTCTCCGTCTCCAGCCTGGCCTGGAGCCCTCTCCTTCTGTTCAGCTCATTGCTGTTCCGTTGAAGGTCATTCAACTCCCGACGAGCGGCCTCTAATGAGGTCTTGGTACTGTCTAGCCTTTGAGTCGTGTCGTCTAGGGCGCTTTTTGTCTAGAATTTTTGTTTTAAAAATTTTTTTAAGATAAAAAATTTCAACTCAGATCAATAAACCGGAAAATAAAGATAAAATCAAAAGCCAAATAAGATTGGTAGGCCGCCTTCGCACCGACTTCAAACAGATCAGTAGTCACTACGTAGGATATTACATGATTTTGTTTTTATTTTTCGGTGTTTTCAAGTTGGTTAAAAACATGCTTATTGGCATATCTAGGGTTATTTTTCAGAGCCTGGCGAAAATAATAAATAAATAAACCCTACACACTCAAAGGCCCACACTAAGGTTTTCCCTTGTGTCGTGGGTCCCTTGGAACACACATAAACACAAACACCCATGACCCGAGAACAAACATCTGCTTTTTACACAAATGTTTGCCCCGACTGGGGATCGAACCCAGGACCCGCCGATCAAGAGGCAGCGTCACTACCACTCGACCAAACCGGCCGTCAAATTAAAAAAAGTAACTTAATGGAATGTACTGTATTATCCTTACTAATATTATAAACGCGAAAGATTGTATGTATGGATGTTTGTTCCTCTTTCACGCTCAATGGACCAATTTGGTAAGGAAGTACCTGACACCCTGGTTAACACATAGGCTACATAATTTTCCCTAATTCCCAGGGCAACGAAGTCCCGGACGAAAAGCTAGTAGTACCTAATAAGTAAGTAGGTATGAACAGTCAAGAGCAGGTTACGCTTCACACTAACAGTTTAAGCTGAGCTCTGATTTATACTGCGCGCTATACAATGCAGGGCCGCGGCCGGTTCAAAGTGCAAAGTGTCAAGCTTTACGTGCTCTTGAGTGTACACTTCTCGGCTGTAGATAATTATTTGATTTTTTAAAATGATTTTTGTGTCATGCTATTTTGGAGTCTACCATAGAATTTCGAATCGGTAGCCCAACATCCTGGGGTGGGCCCTAGACCTGGGCAAACCTTTATAGATTGACGTGCCATCAAATAATGTTAACTTATTGTGAAAACATTAAAATTAAACTTATAAAAAAACCGCTTCTCGCCCACCATGTCTACTCATTCCGTTACGTAGGCTCACTTAAGTTCGTCAGTTGAACTGCATAGTGAATTTCGTTAATTTGTCTACACTTACTACTCGTAGAATAGTAAGTATTCTATCTACTATATAAAAATAAGTCGGGTTTTCCTTCCTGACGCTATAACTCCAGAACGCACGAACCGATTTCCACGGTTTTGCATTCGTTGGAAAGGTCTCGGGCTCCGTGAGGTTTATAGGATACTTTTTTTTTTTAATTAGGACGCGGGCGGAGCCGCGGGCGGAAAGCTAGTTATCTATGTTTTATCAATCGGTGGCGTGCCCAAAATATTTTGTCGCGTGCCATCCCTGCCCTAGGCCGTACTGGGGTGGGCAGAGACCACAGATTGCCACCTGCTACGATCCAAACACACCTCTTTCACTTCCTCTACTTAGACAATCATGTGATGACAAAAACAGTAAGTATTTAAGTCCTGTATTACAGAAGGAGACTCAAGCCTTGATCTATACTTAAGTATTGATTGTCCCTTTCTCTCACTATCAAAATGATAAAGACGACTTTCATTAAGTATACAGGGCTTTAGGTATCTCTCTTTCAACCTCTCGGGTGGTTAATCAGTCCATGAAACTTAACAACTTTCCCAAGGAACATAGGTCAAAATACGAAAAAAAAATTTGAGTTCCCATACAAACTTCATCAGCATATAGCGCATTTTGTATGGGAACTCATTTTTTTTTTTGTATTTTGACCTAAGTTCCTCGGGAATGTTGTTAAGTTTCATGGACTGATTAACCACCCGAGAGGTTGAAAGAAAGATACCTAAAGCCCTGTAGATCAGAGTCTGAGTCGCGTTCTGTAGTACGCACTCAGATTCCATAATGTATTCGATTTACCCTAGGATTAAAAGCATCTACGCTACGTCAATGCATTCATGTTATTATAACACGATGCAATGCTGCGATAACGAATGCAATATACGCGATAAGAACGAATGTAGTTACAAATACTATAATACTGAATGCTACTAATAATAGGTCTTTACCTATGAAATTGCCGTTTTTCATACAATATTTTTTGAAAACTGAATTTTCCATACTAACGTTTTTGGATTTTTCTCGGGAATGCGAAATCCAAATTTAGCAAAATTTTGTGGGGATTTTAAGTTAATTTTCATCATACTTACTTTATTGAAAGTTGTAACTGTAACAACGGTACAGCAAAAATAAGCAATGAAACGGGCAACGGATGAAACGAGCTATATTTTAACTTCTTTTTCAGCAAATAAATCTAAAGTAAATATGTATTAATTTGACTCAATATCACTGTTATATGGCCAAGGTTTTAAATAAAAAACAATTTTAGTGATAGCTGTTCAATCAAATAAATTATGAATAAAATAAAGCTTGAGAAAAAATCGGCAATTTCATAGGTAAAGACCTATTATTATAAATGCGAAAGTTTGTAAGGATGAATGGATGTTTGTTACTTTCACGCTCAAACGGCTGGACCAATTTTGATAAAATTTGGTATGGAGGTAGCTGTCACCCTGGATTAACACAAAGGCTACATAATTTTGGCGAACCAAGTCCCGGGCGGAAAGGTAGTATACAATACAAACTTTGTATACAGGGTGTAAGGTAACGGACAGCTAAGCAAAAACTGAAACTCTGATTATTCAGACCATCATTCTTAATCTTTTTCAGTGGAATTATCCTCAGGAAAACATTCGAGTTTTTCTCTTGTTTTTTTAAATATTTTCTGCTTTAAAATTAAATTGTTTACTTGAGTATACTCTATTTTGCAATAAAAATTAATAACAACAGCTTAAAACATGTAAATCAGTAATGTACATGGGTTTTTAAAAGCGGCACGACGCGGGTTGCGGTTTTGCGGTACACTCAAGAGCACGTCAAGCTTGACACTTTGGACTTTGGACCGGCCCTGCATTGTATGGCGCGCAGTATAAATCAGAGCTCAGCTTAAACTGGTAGTGTGAAGCGTGACCTGCTCTTGACTGTACATTGCATAACGCCATAGTAGTAAGCATATTAAAAAAAAACTTTTTAACTAGACGTTTCTGGGGAAAAAAATGCTTAGCTGTCCCTTCCACTATACATATTTTATTTATTTATATAACTTATGCACAAATGTACAATAGCGGACTTAATGCCTAAAGGCATTATCTACCAGTCAACCTTGGGTGATTAGTATGCCTCCATGGAGATAAGAGACTAAACGGAAATATATATTCATACTATAAGTAGTTGACTTATTTCCCAAACGCGCACGAGGTAATCTTTAATCGAAAGAGTTAAAGTTGAATTTCGTTTGTTTTCAAGGCCTTTTTCATGCTCACCTCCATAAGTTCAGCCTCGAGTTTCTTGTTAGCCGTGGTCAGCCTGTACACCACCTCTATTTGACTCACTTCCAACTCCTCCTTGGCTGCAATCGACCGCTTTAACCGGTCCAATTCTGCCGTCTGTTCCGCGATTTTGTCTCTGGAATTTTAGGAACATTATCAATTTATAATCATGAATTCTGCGACACAGTCGGCTGCTGCGTTCCGAAAATAACCTTCTCCTGCAATGCCCCATCCACCGCAAGGGCTTTTATCACCAAAGTTTCACCGTGCAGACAGTGTTGATGTGGAACTCCCTCCCGGAGGAAATTAGAAGGTCCCCCAGCCGTTACTCCTTCAAACACAGAGTACGGTGTCACTTTTTGAAGCTGTTATATGATTCAGGCTGACTTCTTCATTCTTATATTATGTATTTATGTATCTTTTATAGTTATGTATATTCATATTATATGTATGTATATTTATTATAAATATTATAATTACTTAATGTAAGTACAAGTATGCATTTGATTATATATTTAGTAGGTATTACAGTTATTTTTCTTTGTTCTTAGTGTAGTTTCATAGTTATTAAAGTATTTTCATATATTCGTGATGTGCACCTACCTCGTACATCTCCCAATCACCCTTTTTTTTTATCATAAGATGGGTTAACTCTTGACCTCAATCTTGACCATAAGGTCAAAGATGAGGTCGACGATGGAGCGAGTTAACCCAGAAAATGCCTATAAAGGCACTGGTACTCCCACGCACCCACGGAACACAGCAAGCTGTTTGGCGTCGGACTTCGGTAGGAGGGTGGTCGCGAACCAGACGGCCCTTTACAGGTCCTACCACACCGCATGAGACCCATAGGACGACACCTCAGATTCAGAAAAAAATGAAGTGTCGTTGCCTGGGATGGATTACTAGGAGGCAGGTCTCATTCGTGTTTCCTTAGTCGCCTCTTACGACACCCACGGAAAGAGATGGGGTGGTGTTATTCTCAACCGATCACCACACGGTTAAAAAGACTAATTAAAACCCTAAGGTAGACTGGTAGATAATGCCATTAGGCATTAAGTCCGCCCATGTACTTTTAGTGCATTAAGTTAAATAAATAAATAAAATAAATAAAATTCTAGTGGAATAGAAGCCTATCTACATTGACGCTCCAACATCTCGATTGTTAGCGCTCGTAGTCCAGTGGCTCTCGCTGATCTCAACCGATTAGTGAGGTTAAGCAACGTACACAGAGGCAGGGAGCCTGATGGGTGTACGAAATGGCAATTTATCACGAGCGTTTCCGTGTTTCGGAGGGTACGTTAAGCTGTCGATCCCGGCTGTTGTCGATTGACTACAGTCGTTAAGACTAAGTCAGAGGCCATTGTGCGGTTTGAAAACTCTGACACCAAGTTTGCCACATGCTTAACTATAGTCAAGTATATACCACCTGTAGCAGGTGGATAAGAAGAATACCTCGATTGCCATTCATTTCTTGACAAGAAATACATTGATAAGAAATACTTTTGCCGTGTGGTGATCGGTTCAGAATAACACCACCCCATTTATTTCCGTGGGTGTCGTAAGAGGCGACTATGGAAAATGAGACCTGCCTCCTATTAATCCACCCGAGGCAATGACACCTCAATTTGTTCTGAATCTGAGGTGGCGTCCAATGGTCTCATGCGGTGTGGTAGGCTCTGTGAACGGCCGTCTGGTTCGAGACCATCCTCCTACCGAAGTCCGACGCCAAACAGCTTGCTGTGTTCCGTCGGTGCGTATGAGTACCAGTGCCTTATGGTACCAGTGCCTTGTGGGTTAACTCGCTCCATCGTCGACCTCATCTATAACCTTTGTCAAGATTAAGGTCAAGAGTTAACCTTATCTTAAAATAAAAAAATAGTTCATGATTTTTCCAATTTCAGAGTATTTTAATGAGCATTAAAATAGAGAATGGCGAAAAATTATCAATTTAAAATCTAACCCCTCCTACATTGACGATATAACCCCGCGATTGACAACTCAATTCCTGATAAGATAGCGTCTACAATTTTCGTGATTTTTCCAATGTCAGAGTACCTATTTTAATGAGTAATTATAAAAATGAACCTTTATTTCTTTTGGTCACGATATAACTCGAGAACGGCTTGACCGGTTTAGATAATTCTTTTTTGTTGTGTTCCTTATTGTCACGACCAGGTTTATATTTTTTTTTAAATCCACCGGGACAATTTTCACGGGAACGAAGCGGACAGCTAGTGAGTAATAAAATAGAGAATGGCGAAATCGCCAATATCAAGTAAAGAAATCTTTTAGGGCTGTCAATACGTCAGAGCCTCGTCTGTTGATCAGCAGAGTGCACTGCTAGCAGGTGCGGATGACAGTTTTGGAGCACTAACATGTTATGACCACCCTCAATTGTTGTTTTTTTTTTTTTGTTATTATAAGATGGGTTAACTCTTGACCTCAATCTTGACCATAAGGTCAAAGATGAGGTCGACGATGGAGCGAGTTAACCCATAAAATGCCTATAAAGGCACTGGTACTCCCACGCACCGACGGAACACAGCAAGCTGTTTGGCGTCGGACTTCGGTAGGAGGGTGGTCGCGAACCAGACGGCCCTTTCCTTGATAAAGTGGTTCATGCACAGTAATATTTGGCATGTAAAACACGAACCCATAACTTTATCAATACAACAAAGAACTTCACAAGAGAGCATCTGCTTGTTCTTTTGTATTTAGAGAATTTTCAATAAGTGATTCTAAGCAGACCGTTTCAAGGGGCAGATAAACACAAACGAAAATGTTATTCATTTATTTAGATTATGTTCTGGTTTGTAGTACTTTTTGTTGTTGTTAGGTTTTTTAAAAGTGCTGAATCATTTTCGATAAAATTTATATGGGACCACTTCAGGAGTATACTCTTTCGAACAAAAAAAACTTTTGAAATTCGGCCAACAGTTGGCGGAGTTATCGCGTAACAAACATACAAAAAATATACCTATAAAAAAACATACAGACGAATTGAGAACCTCCTCCTTTTTTGAAGTCGGTTGAAAATGTAACTGTACTTTATTTGTTTTGGAGTGCAATAAAGTATACTGTATTATACTAATATTATAAAGAGGAAAGATTTGATTGTTTGTTTGTTTGCATTGAATAGGCTCGGAAACTACTGGACCGATTTGAAAAATTCTTTCACCGTTAGAATGCTACATTTTCCCCGAGTTACATAGGATTCATAAATTTCCCGAATTCGCACAGGAACCAAGTCCCGAGCGGAATTCTAGTTAACTATAAACCGAAAGCATTCCTTACCTTAAATTCTTAATAACCTGCTCATTATCTTTCTCCTTAGCCCTCAGCTTTTTAATAATATTTGAATGCTGTAGTTGTTGCCGAGCTAGCTTCTCTCCTTCCTCTTGTAGACCTGCTATAAATTCGTCCTTTTCTTTCAAGGCGTTTTCAAGCTCTGAAGAATTCTTACGGGAATTCGATTCTGCTTTAATCGCGTCTAGTTGTTTGCGGAGTTGATCCTGAAATGTTTAGTAAAATGATGGAATTAATTACTCTAAAATTTAAAATTCAAAACAAAACATTCGAATGCTTGGTTGTAACTTATAAATGGCTAAACCAATTATAATCAAAAATGGTTAAGAACCATCTCGATTACGTCAGCTTTCGAACAAAAAAAACCCGCATCGAAATCGTTTCATTCATTTAGGAGCATTTAGAAACATAGATACACACGTCTAACTTATGAACCCCTCTTTTTTTTTGGAAAGGGGTGGTCAAAAAGTTTCAGCGCAGAAAATAGTAGATCTCTAGTCTAACATACTATCAAGGTCTTAACTTACTCCAAGTAAACCTATTTAATTTTTGTTTTTAATTACCCAAACAGTTATTGTCTCAGTTAATGATAGATTAAAGTCAATTACTGCTCTGATTATCAAGCTCTTTATCAGGTTTCAACCTTGACTATGTAATGTTTAAAGGTGTGACTCATTATGCGTAGTTAGCTCTCTGTCTGCCTCACAAGGGTTATATCAACACAATTTAACTACTAAAACTTGTAAGATGAAGTCTTCAAATCAAAATCAACTTTCCGCCCGCGACTTCGTTTATGTGGATAAGTATTTTGAGTGACTTTCAAGCCCTTCAATTATTTATCCATATGCATAACTCAAAAATAAAATAAAATTGTATCAAAATTGTACATTTGCTTGCTTATAACTTTTAAACAGCTGAACTAACTTTGATCAAATATAGCTAAGAAAAGAACAATCTCAATTACATCAGCTTTCTAACAAAAAAAGCCGCATCGAAATCGGTCCATTGGTTTAGGAGCTACGAAGCCACAGACTGACATACAGATACACAAGTCAAACTTATAACACCGCTCCTTTTTTTGTCGGGAGTTAAGAAATTCAGGAACTCTCTAAATGGGTTAAAATGTACAAAATTTCATCAAAATCAAAAATAGGTTAGGTAGTTTAGGCATGACGATGTAACAGACAGACAGAGTTACTTTCGTATTTATAATATTAAGTGTGGAGTATGAATTTTATTAATCTTAGTAAAATATCAGGATCAAAGGCATAAATAAACATAATATATATTATGTATTATGTTTATAATCTCGCGAGTAAGATTATAAACTTACGAATTTCATGATCTTACGGTGCCATATACACACGAATTTTGACCCATTTTAGTATTAAATGTTCAAATCGCAAAAGTTTAAAAAATGAATCTTGCTTTACAGATTTTGGTGAATTAGGAGTAAAGCAAAGAGAGCCCCAAGTTTTAGTCATGGATGGTTAAGGAAAACACATGGTGTCTGAAGGGACCAAAGAAACAAGAGCCTCTGGGTTTTCAGTGTGCAGAAAACGAGTTGTAACAAACAAAAATTACCTTTTCTCTAATCGCCTGCTGAAACTTCTTCTCCAAGGCTGACATTCTCTGTGTATAGTCCTCTGTAATAGTATTAATGTCCCCTCCATCATGTTTCACCAGCAAGGCCTCCATCTGACTCTTCAAATCTGCATTAGTCTCAGCAAGTTCTGCATTACTTCTACTCACTTCCATCAGTCTATTTTCTCTCGCTTCTAAAATCTCTGCCATCTCACATAGTCTTCTCATCAGCCTCTCGTTCTCTGACCCTTGGCTCTCATCGCTTGTATTGCTCTGAATCGACGCTTCAGACAATTCCCTATTGTGACCACGGATCTTCGTGGCTAAAGACTTCCCTAAGACTAAATCTACTAAGTTAGGAGATGTAGTACCATCAAATTTGCCCTGTTTAAAAGCATATTTTGCAGGGCTGCTCCTGAAACAGTGGTTGTCTCCATTTGGACTAGGAATGATTTCTATATCAGACGATGTAGCCGTTTCTAGTTCATCTCCAGATGTGTGTCCTGAAGTTCGGTCAGATCCAATCTTAACTAAATCACTCTTGCTGTCTGAACTAATTGGCGATACCCTTTCTTTTACACTACCATCTTTTTGTGATGATTCACTACTATCAGTTGCACTACATTGTTTTTTATCTATATTTACAAAAGCAGAACTATCAGACCGAATCATCTCTGAAGATGAAACATTCACATTGTAGAATGATGACGAATCACTCAGTTTTTCCATCAAGATATCTTCTTGATCAATTTCTTTCTTTGGTTCCTCAGTGGCCACCTCCAAAATGACACTGTCATTATCAGCATTTAACGTTCTGTCAGACCAAGAACCATCATTCGAGGAGTTTTCACTTATTTGCATCTTTTGTGGGATCAGTGGCTGTTCCAAGTGTATGAATTCCTTGTCACTTTTCCTCTGAGGTTCAACTCTTATAGGTTTAGCATATCCTGGTGATTTGTCATCAGTATCCAGGACAGTAGGTGCTGTACATTCAGATACAGAGTTGTAAGATATGGTGTCGTCATCATCATCTGCCACAAGACTGACACTATCAGCCGTCTCAAGCCTTTCGGTTTTATCACCCACTGGAGTTGGCTTACCACTAGCTTCAGGTGATAAATTAGATGAAACACTGCTGTAGCTGTCAAAACCTAAACATTCAATAGAACTAGGACTAAGAAGACTGTCAGGTAAAATCTCAACAGATTCCGAATTGTGTTTCGGACCCATACTGCTGCTTTGTGAAATTGATTGCACAGATGGAGAGTCCGGTGTAGTTTTCAAGCTTTGTGATAGAACTTCAACAGAATCTGAGCTGTTCTGACTAGAAACAAGGGACAATCTATTAGATCGGGACGATCCTCTTCGCTCATCAACTTTATGACATTTCAAATTTACAAATTCTAACCCCTCAGCATCTGACATTACAAGCTGACTCTTGGAAAACAGATCATCTTGGCTGCCGTATTTAGCGTCTGAGATTACATTCATAGATTTAGCTTTGGGTGGCCGCACTATAGCAGGATCATCAGACTTGGGTTGTTCAAAGAATGAGCCTGCAAAGGAGCCCCACACGCTCTGCGAGGCGGACTTCGAGGGGCTCTCAGTGACCACAGTCTGCTCTTTGATAGGCTCATCTTTACTGCTTTCGGCACTCACTGTAAGCCCCCATGAAGAAAAAAAATCAGTGTTGTCTTTTTGGGGCGTATCGCTGCTGCTAGGTGTAGTATTACCTTTGTTTTGCATAGAAGACGACTCCTCTTGCTCCTCCCCACTGTCATCTTGGATGTCCAGGGCCTTATCGATAGTTTTCTGAGCTTCTTTCAATGCAGTCTTGGCTAAATTCGTCAGGCCTGACGTGTCGAACCAATTCATTTTGAGGTCGCATTAGACGCACAAAAACAACTCGTACCCAAATTCCAACGCTGTCACTGCGTGAATTATAGTTCCTAGTTCACATTATGAGCCATTTTAGCGATCAAAATAATATCAAATGATCACAACACAACACAAAAACTGTGACGTTTCCATTCCGTGTTTTGTTTGGGAAAATTACGAGTTTACATTCGTGTCAAATTGCAGGACTAATTTATTTAATTCACACAACAAAACTATGAAACTAATCCTATTATTTTTTTACAAAATTTTATTTTTATTTGCCACTTTTAATTTCACTTCCACGAATCGTAAATGGATAAGAAAAAACTGATTTTGACGTTTGATTATCACGAAAAAGAACGTCATTTGACTAGTGTAGTCGTGTAGAACACGACTTCTATTTTCGACCGTCAGAATCAAGCTCCAGTGGCGCAATTGGTTAGCGCACGGTACTTATAAGACAGTGTACGTGTGAGTAATGCCGGGGTTGTGAGTTCGAGCCTCACCTGGAGCATATTTTTTGTATGAACGTTTTTTTACATAATCATGCCAATACTTTCACAATACGAACAATAGGTGGCCTCAATAACAATCTCCTTCAGACTACCTTTCGACGATTTTTAACTAGTTAGTAGCCTTCTGTGGTCACTGCCTACCCCAATGGGACATAGCCATCGCATCCATCCAAAAGCTCATATGTATAACCTACTGTCTACCCACTCTCATCTTCAGCCACAAATCCAATCCAATGTGCGTCTTTTAAGAGCTTTCACCATATTTAAAGTTTGATTTTATGACTTTAATAAAATAATATGGGGCGGCTTAAAGGTCTTTAGGGGGTGAGTCTACCTAGGAAACTGGAAACTGAACCACTTTCCTGAAGGAACCCATATAAAATTCTTATATTAAAAACTTCCCCATACCACGGCAAATCAGCTGATTGCACAAGTTGTACGGAGTGTTTTTTTCATGTCGACCTGTTTCTTAGAGATAGTTGTTCAGTTTCGTGGGCTGTTTCAATCCTTCATATTTGCTGACTAATATTTAAAGTCTCATAATTAACCTACTAAACTGAATAAGGAACTACCTATATAGTCACCCCATACAATCACCTTACAGGGTGACAGGTTAGCAAAAGCTGAAACCCAAACAAAAAAACACGTAAATATCCAATAAAATACAGTGATAACAACGTATAACATGAAACCCAGCGGTGTACAGAGACTAGCGCATCAGATTACTCTATTTTCATTGCAAAACTGTTCTTATCACAACAGCACAGAGTACACGCGTATGATACGGCGCGGGGTGCGTTACATTGCCTAGCGCCAAAGTAGGTAAATAATGAAAATTCCTTAACGTTTCAGGGAAAAACGTTTTGATTACTTATAGTCGGTCGTAGCGATGGGTAGATTCCACCATTTTAGTATTTGCTAAGCTGTCCTTTACACCCTATATATGTAGATAAGTTTAAAATATAAAACAAAACAATAGATTTTACATACTTTTTATTTTATCTTACAATAAATACAATCTGCGACTTAATAATAAAATGAAATTTATTTTACAAAATCTATAAATTAATGACAACATAGACAATTAATCACAGTAGCAACGGTATTTACCTACCTTAAAGTATATATTAAAAGGTAATATATACTCTAAGTTACCTACTTTATAAACTTTCAAAATTAAAAAAAAAATTGGATGCTTCATGAGCATTAACTGTCTACCTAATATTTTATTAACTTTTTTATAACATAAACAAAGAGTAAATGCACCCATTTGTTTTATAAATAGCAATACATAATGTATTGATATTATTAAGAATATTATCATATATTGGCTTTTGGAATGTAAATGTTTATAATTAAAATAATTGTTAACGCAAATGTTTATCCTGGGGTCGTGGGTTCAAGTCCCATTCGCGCCGAAAAAATATCCCTAAAATTCTAGTGTTTATATGAATGTATTTACAACAAATAGATGTATGTATATACCTACATATAATTTCGAATGATTCACAAATCAAATATATAATCGATTATTTAATAGGTACAGAAAACAGCACATGGAAAATGTAATAAAAGTTGTTTACATACTTTAAAAAATACTAATTTCTTCTTAACACTTAGGCGCGTATTACAGAAAGAGACTCTTGATCTATACTTAAGTATTGATTGTCTCTTTCTCTCACTATCAAATGACAAAGACGACTGCTACTCAACTATAGATCGGAGTCTGAGTCACTTTCTGTAATACAGCCCTTAAACATTGTTATTTAAAAAGAAGTTGATGTCGACCAATTATTTACAGAGACTTATCACAAGGGACCTTATGGCTTTTGAGTTCAAGTTTTTGAATGACCTTATCGTGTAGGTATAGTCAAGTGTGTGGCGAACTTGGCTAACCCTGGTGTCAGAGTTTTCAAACCGCACAATGGCCTCTGATTGGTTTTAACGACCGCAGTCAATCGACAACAGCCGGGGAGTGCGTATAGTTAGCAGCCTCAAAGAAGATTTTGATGGTGCATGCAAAAAGCATGACCGTTGCAAAAAGCGTCAAGTTAGCAGCCTCACCGATATGCTGTAATATCTTGAAATGTATTGAATCACTATTATTGAAAGTTCGAGTCTTAGAAGTCACTATTTAATCACAGTTTTTTGACTTATAAGTCAATTTGCTACGAGCTGTATTTCTTAGTGTGTCTGCTAAATATACGTCAAGCTAGCAGCCTCACTAAGAAGCTTGAATATCTTTTAAAATACAGATTCACTATTTATATGCTTTTGTCATTATTTATCACTATTTAGTAACTATTCTTTGACATAGTCAAAACCATCAAAATCGTCTTTGAGGCTGCTAACTATACGCACTCCAGCCGGGACCCACAGCTTAACGTGCTCTCCGAAGCACGGAAACGCTCGTGATAAATTGCCACTTTGGTCACCCATCAGGTTCCCTGCCTCTGTATACGTTGCTTTACCTCACTGATTGGTTGGGATCAGCTAGCGCCACTGAGCTACGAGCGCTTTGAATGACCATAAGGTCCCTTTTTGATTTTAAATTATTTTTCTAAACCACCCCCGTGCCTGTTCCTGTGGTGGGCGGCGCCGGCTGTGGGAACATGAACGAAGTCGCGTTCTGCAGTATAGTCGACCTGAAGTAGTCAGTTGTTGCCGACTTGAGGTTTTCTTTCGCCCCGAACTTGCATTTTATATAGCCGTAGAGGTTTGCGCCCGATAGCGTTAATGCTATTAAAACTAGAAGCTGGAAAAGAAGAAATTGTTGTTATAGTGTTTTATTTGAGAAAGCGAGAGACGTTTTTGCTCAGCAGTGGCATAATAAGAGGAGTAAACGTAAGATTAAGAAACCAATAATAAGTATGTTTGGGGACAATTGGGCGAGCAACTAAGAGCGGAGGGGCCTTGAACAAATTGACGAATTTGTTTAACGAATTAAAAAAAGAACTCAACATGTTTAGTTGAGTTAATCCCGCGTTTGTTTACGGCTCGTACGTGCGATACAAATCTTGCATGGGCGTAGCCAGGGGGGGGGGGGGGTTTCGGGGGTTCAAACCCCCCCGAAATTTTCAAAACCATGATCTTCTCCCTGCCCTTATCCAAAATACAGTAAAGTAGTATTTATTTACGTAAAACTTAAGTCTAAATACAGTAAAATGTAAAATAAACAGTATGTGTACTAGGTATTTAAAAGTAATACAAATTATGCTAACACTAAACAAAAATTTACGGATTACAAAATGGTATTGGCATTATAATGGTGTGCTTCCTCTAAATTTTGGGACCAGGATACCACGATCGTTTAAAA
This sequence comes from Aproaerema taeniolella, assembly GCA_949987775.1. Taxonomy (NCBI): domain Eukaryota; kingdom Metazoa; phylum Arthropoda; class Insecta; order Lepidoptera; family Gelechiidae; genus Aproaerema; species Aproaerema taeniolella. The sequence goes on along the minus strand of OX465258.1, from coordinate 18,223,428 downwards.
GCATTTCTGTTTAGGATCCAACTTTGAACTGCTTCGCAATTGGAATGTTTTTTAAAATGGCACTGCTTTTGAACTGCTCGGTTGTCTATGGTCCATTTTAAATGTCTAAATAAATTGTCGCTGGTCTGCCTTTGAATCGCAACAGCGTCAAAATTGAATCGCTTATAAGCCATCATGGTACGAATAAGCGTTGCAGACTTGTTTAGGTCCTAAGTTGGATCGCGCTAAGCGATCATGGTAAGCCTCCAGTTCTGAAACTGACAAAGCGATTTGTATGTACTCGTCAGTGCTTCCCGAAAGAAGTACATCTTCTGACATATACATTTTATTTCCTATACATTGTTGTTGTTTTACTTTCTTAAACTCCCCCCGAAACAGAGTTCTGGCTACACCCGTGAAATCTTGAACACACGGGTGTTCAAGAAGCGCCCAAAGGTTTAAGTTTCTACAATATCGACTAAAACATGGTTCAATATATAATAGACACACGTAGCGCCAGGTTCTTCGACAAAACAATTTCAATGTGGCAACATTTGTGAGATAGGATAAGGTGTTGCCAGATGTGTATGGTCTCATGCGGTGTGGGAGGCTCTGTAAAGGGCCGTCTGGTTCGCGACCAACCTCCTACCGAAGTCCGACGCCAAACAGCTTGCTGTGTTCCGTCGCGTCGGTGCGTGGGAGTACTAGTATCTTAATAGGCATTTTTTGGGTTAACTCGTTCAATTGTCGACCTCATTTATGACCTTGGTCGAGATTGAGATCAAGAGTTAACCCATCTTATTATAAAAAAATAAAAAAAAGAATGTGATAGCAAGGTAATTCTGATTCCGCGCCTTAAGGATTGTCAAGTTGCAAAGATGTTTTTATTTTAATCCTCCTCATCATGTAGGTCCTTACTAATATTATAAATGCGAAAGTAACTCTGTCTGTCTGTCTGTCCGTCTTTCACGCCTAAACTACTGAACAGATTTTTATGAAATCTGGTACAGAGAGAGATTAGAGCCTGGGAAAAGACATAGGCTACATTTTATCCCACAGTTGGGCACGATATAACCTGTAGTCCACGTGGGCGGAAAGCTAGTTAAGTATATGTCGAACTTGACTAGCTTTGGTATCAGTTTCCAAACCGCCAAATGGCATCTTATTTGGTAGGGAATCGACAACAGACCTCGACTTTATGATAAATTGCCATTTCGGTCACAAAATTAAGCTCCACCCATTCTAAAAAGTGAACTTCAGTGAGCTATAAGTCCTCCGCTAAATTTTAAATATATTTGTCTCTTTCACTTACCATCCATTTGAATTTGAGGCCGAAGAGTGCGACAAGGAAGAAGATGCCCCAAACGAGAGGGCACAAGATCAGGCCCATCCAAAATAATCTGCTCTCATTGGCGTTTACTCGATTCTGGAATGTGACAAAAATAATAATAAATAAATAGTTCCGATAGTCCTATGGGAAAAGGGTTTCATTTGATCCCGAAGAGCGTCCCTAATTTTCAGAGGCTCGGTATTATAAGAGGGTTTTACTGTACAATGGGCGAAAGGCTGACCACCTCTAACCAATATACAACTTGTTCCATCTGATAACCTTCACAATTTGTGTTAAACATGGCATCAAGTCATCATCATCATCAGCATCAAGTAGTTTGCTAGAACCACTTATGCCCTGCCTACCCCGTTAGGGATTATAGGGATGAGCGTATGTATTATAGGAAACTCAATGATCAACAAGATGCAGAAAGCAGTCTTGCCCAACAATGCTAGAGTAGTTCACTGATTTCTTTCTTAGTGACTCTAAGGTGCATATTACAAAACCCTACTCAGACTCTGATTTTGTATACTTATTTATTTATTTATTTATCAAGAAGAACACAAACAGTATTACACAAGACAAATCACATATTTTTTTATAACATCAATAAGTTAAGTGTGTTACGTGTATACCAACAACATGTTCCACAACAATTTAACAAGAATTCAGCCGTCACAGAGTGCTGAGAAAAAAAAGTAGATAATTAAGAAGAAAAAAAAATTGAAAATATATAAATATAATATAGTATCTAATAAAATATATATTTTAATAAATGTATATTGTATATATATTAATTATATAATAACAATTACCTAATTAACGTTTTTTAGTGCAAGCTCGCGTTTGTATTTATATAGCGTAGATCCAAATATGTCAATGTCCAAAAATTGGTCATTGTACATTTTACACATTCGATATAGCGGAGAACGCATTCCAGCGTTGGTCCGACAGAGAGGAATAAAGAAGAGGCCTTTATTTCTACCGGTGCCATGATAAGGTACTTTATAATTGATTTCAAGACAATTTATGAAACCATTGATAATTTTATATAAAAATATGGACCCTAAATTGGTTCGTCGTTGTTGTAGACTAATACAATACTAAACTACTATATATACTTAAGTAGCAGTCGTCTTTGTTATTTTGATAGTGAGAGAAAGAGACAACCAATACTCAAGGTTAGATCGAGTCTTGAGTCTCCTTCTGAAATACGGGCCTTAAAACCATGGCCGATAGTTGCAAGCTTCACCTGGGTTTTTCCTACCACTTTCTCTGAGTTATTTAAAAACAACACTAACATCAGTAAGTGTATTAGAACTGCAGGAATCGGTAACTTGAGAGGCTACAACTTGTCCTACCAAGATATTAAGGATGTGCCCGCTAAGGACATAGCCAGATTCGCGGTTGGCATAGGAATCCGGGATGCACTGTGATAACACAACAGGGTACTGTTACAATAGATCTGTCAAGGTCGCAGTGACACGAGGGCCTGCATACACGTTTCGACCTCCTTAAATAATAAATAAAGGTATTACAAAAAAAAACCTGTTTAGATTCGAACACCCAATGGGATTTTCCGTCGTCATCTACGTAGTTCCACCATCGGAGTCCCACCAATAGCCGACCTGGAAGCAATACGGAAAAAATAATGTCACTAAAATAAAATACTTAATACATATAGGTTGAAAAAGAACCTCCTAGCTTTATTGATAATCCTGAACCAGTATCACTTACTGATCACTTTTTATTTTTATTTTTTGGGGGGGGGGGGATTTTTTTTTCTAAACGTAGATACCACTCGGGCGCACCCCCCGAGCGCTACCCGCACCCCTCGCGTGCCTGGTGTAGGAGTAATGCCTACGTTTAGGTAAAAAATGAACTATTCCAAGTCACTTAAATATATTTAAGTGCTTAGCGTGCTCTTGACTGAACCTAACTAAACATGATAATAAAAGTAAAAAAAATGTTTTTCCATGCTCAAACAAGTAGGTACAATAGAGATATCTAATGCTGTAAGGAAGGTAAAGACTTCAAATTATATTTTTGTTAGTTAATATTTTTTTCATTTTCAAAGCTCTATATCTCCGAAAGTATACATCTTTCGACATTTTTTCAATCAACACTCGTTTTGTAATATTTTTTTCTATCGATTGCCGCAAGTTTCATCAGTAGCCGCCAACATTTGATATCTCCAGAGTGGGGCTCCTTCGGGTGATCACCTTGAAGTTTAGGTATACCAGGCTTCATACAAATATGATCGATGCTCTTTTTTTTCATAGTTCTTTTGAGTGATACTGGTTCAGGATTTTGAATATAGCTAGGAGGTTTTTTTTCACCCAGTATTGCGGGATATAATCCAAATTGAGCTGAGTCAAATAAAATTTTCTTCTTTCAACTACGTAGTAATGTTATCATTACCATTAATCACTACAAAACCGATCACAAAGGACGTATTTTTTGCTTAGATTATTTATTTAAACTTACCACTAATATTCTTGACGGTCCAGAAGTCAGCCGAAAGCAGCAAGATGACGAGCACGAAGCTGGCGATGAAGGAGTCTGAGAACCAGCCGCAGAGCAGGTAGACCACCAGGGCTGACACCCGGAACACCAGGTGGAAGAATACTATGTACGGGTGGCTGAGGAGGGTACTGATTAGTCTGATGAACTAAAAAACCAGCCAAGTGTGAGTCGGACTGGCGCACGAAAGGTTTCCGTACCATTCTATGAAAATGAGCAAAAAATTTAAATTTGTTGTATAGGAGCCCCCTTAAATATTTATTTTGTTTTTTAGTATTTGTTGTTATAGCGGCAATTGTTATTCATCATCTGTGAAAATTTAAACTGTCTAACTATCACGGTTCATGAGATACAGCCTGATGACAGACGGACAGACAGACAGACGGACGGACAGCGGATTCTTAGTAATAGGGTCCCGTTTTTTACTCTTTGGGTACGGAACCCTAAAAAGTCAATATGTCTCTGGTTTTCTATCGCGTGTACATGTCAAGAAGATCATAACATAATACACACACACACACACATACATACATAAGCTCACGCCTTTGACGGCCGGTTTGGTCGACTGGTAGTGACGCTGCCTCTTGATCGGCGGGTCCTGGGTTCGATCCCCAGTCGGGGCAAACATTTGTGTGAAAAGCAGATGTTTGTTCTCGGGTCATGGGTGTTTGTGTTCGTCTTTATGTGTGTTCCGAGGGACCCACGACACAAGGGAAAACCTTAGTGTGGGCCTTTGAGTGTGTAGCGTTTGTTGTTTGTCTGATTGGGGTAGGCAGAGACCATAGATTCCCACTGGCTACGATCCAAACAAATCTCTTTCGCTTCCTCTACTCTACATTCATAATTCGCTTCATACATGCTCTTCGGTTTTCGTACTCCTAACATGGCCTTTTCTCAGATCATAACTAATATAATACAATAAAATAAAATTAAGTGATGGACGCTGGTCTTCATAATACACGATGATTATAGATTTACTAGCTTTCCGCCCGTGGCTCCGCCCAGCTGTAGGATAGAATGTAGCCTATGTCATTTTCCAAGGTCTGATCTATCTCTGTACCAAATTTTATCAAAATCGGTTCTGTAGTTTAGGGGTCAAAGCGTAACAGACAGACCGAGTTACTTTCGCATTTATAATATTAGTAGGGGTGACTCACTAGACCAGGCAAGTAGGTTGGGGAGTGCAGACCATGCTACTGATTAGTCTTTATAAAGACAACTCTTAACAAAAAAATCACTTGGGATCAGACAGTGGGGTCTTCTTAGACATAAAAATTTAAAGACAAAAAAGTTCATTTGTTTTTGTTGAGTTTGAAATAAGTATCTCAATAGTTTGATTTAGTTTAGGTTTCCGTTTCCGCCCACAATAGATGGCGCTAGTGTGTAAGTGTCAACTTTGTCTTCGTGTCATGGCGTCTTGCAAGTCTAAATAAACGTGTGTTGTTTATTAAACTTTAGTTTGGTTTTCTTATCCCATCCACTGCTGTACTCTGTTACCCATAACCCCCAACAGGTTATGGGCCCAGAGCGCTGGCGGGATAAAGAAAACATTGCGTAGTAACAGTGATTTTCGGTTCGCGAAGCGGCGACCAGGCGGAGGCACCGGTCGGTTTCTGTGAAGAAAATTCTGTATGATGGCGGATCCTACGATAGCCGCGCATTACGCCATAAGAAAGTTTGATGGGTCAAACTATGCGCAATGGAAGTTCCAAGTAACTCTCGCGTTGCGAGCGAAGGGGCTGGAGGAACACCTGAACTGCGTGGATACAAAGAAAGAAGAAGAAAAATGGAAGCGAGCTGATGCGTCAGCCATGTTCATTCTATCTTCAGCGATGGAGTTATCACAAATATCTCACATTCAGAATTGTTTGACAACAAAGGAAATGATTGATAGGTTAGATTCTATTTATGAAAAGAAATCAGAATCTACTAGAATGTTGCTACATGAACAGTTTTATAGCTACAAGATGTCGCCTAGTGATAACGTCGCAACCCATATATCTAAGGTTGAAAATATGGCACGTCAGTTAAAGGATGCTGGAGAAGAGATATCTGACCTTGCAGTTATAACCAAAATATTGGGTTCGTTGCCTGAAAAGTATCGAATGGTTCGACAAGCATGGCTCTCGGTTGACGAAGCAAAACAGACGATACATAACCTCACTGCTCGTTTGCTGGACGAAGAGGCCACATTCACGAAGGAAGAAGATACGGCTCTCGTCGTGACCAAGTCAAAGAAATATAATTTCAAGTGTTTCAACTGTGGCAAACGAGGTCATTACGCCAAGGACTGTCGAGCACCGAAAAAACAAAAAGATTCTCAGAAAGAGAAACAGAAGTCACAAGAACCGCAGTCGTCGGCGTTTCTAACAGCTGATGCGAGCTACTGTACAGAGGATCCTGCGTGCTGGATACTTGATAGTGGAGCGTCGGCGCACATGACGTTTCGAAGAGACTTTCTAAGTGACTTTCGTGTCAGTGGTCATACGTGTGTAAGGTTAGGTGACAAGTCAGAACTTTCGGTCGAAGGTGTCGGTACAGTGCATATAAAAAAATTGGTTGATGGACAGTGGTATGACTCTACTATTAATGATGTTTTGTATGTGCCTCAACTGAAGAGAAACCTATTTTCCGAGGGAGTCATAACCTCCAAAGGTTTCAGTGTGTTTAAAACTGCTTCTTTTGCCGAAATTAAAGAAAATAACGTAGTAGTCGCGAGTGCGCGTCGTGGCAGTGACAACTTATATAAACTAATGTTTCGAGTGAGTGCAGAAGCAAACATTACAACACTACAACAGTGGCATGAGCGCCTAGGTCACATAAACATTAGGGCTGTGTGTGAGCTTGTGAAGAAGGGAGAAATCAAGGCTAACCTTGATGAAGCAAAAGACTTTTTCTGTGAAGCTTGTGTTCTTGGAAAGCAGCAGCGAGCTAGGTTCAATAAAAGTACCCCGTCTCAAGAACATAGTGGTGAAAAAGTGTACTCCGACCTTTGTGGACCATTGCCAGTGGAATCAGCAAGTGGTGCCCGGTATTTCATCACTTTTACTGATGGTCACTCAAATTATAGAGTAGTGAACTTTCTCAAGAATAAGAGTGATGCCCTTGAAGCCTTCAAAAATTATGTAAGTCTTTTGGAGAATAAATTTAGTATTAAAGTGAAAGTTCTACATACAGACAACGGGCTCGAATACTGTAATGAAGCATTTCGTGACTATGCTAAGTCGAAGGGTATACAGCTAGAAACCACAGCACCGTACACACCCGAGCAAAACGGGAAAAGTGAACGTACAAACAGAACATTGATGGAGTCAGCAAGATCAATGCTGTATGCAAAGAAACTACCTTTATTCTTGTGGGCAGAGGCTGTGAACACAGCGGTCTACGTGTATAACAGGACACTACGAGATGGAGTGTCACCGTATGAGAAGTGGACAGGTGTTAAGCCTACATTGACACATCTGAGAACTTTTGGTAGTACTGCATATGTACACATACCTAAGGAGAAGCGAACCAAGCTTGACCAAAAGAGCAAGAAACTTACATTAGTAGGATATGATGGTCATTCAAACAACTACAGACTGATGGATATGACAAACAAAAAGATCACAGTATCACATGATGTCATTTTTAATGAATCTGAGAGTATCTTAGAAGTTGCTGATGAGAGTGATAATTATGTTAAGTTACCAATTCAGTCCAGTGAAGAAAATGGAGAGTCAAGTCTGGGCAGCTACGATGAAGAACAGTTTGAACGGTTCTGTCTCGAGAACATGCGTGTTCAGTCGCCGCGGCCGCCTGAGAGTGAGCCTGACAGTAGCTCAAAGACTCGATCCAAAGCTCAGAAACAAGATAAAAGTCTCACTTCCAATGATGATGAAGAGGTCATTCACACTTTGAGAAACAGAGTAATTACTCATCATGCCAACTTAACAGAGATTGTTGAGCCTACCACATATGAAGAAGCAATGGCAAGTGAGAACAAAGAGCAATGGTTACAAGCCATAAATGATGAGCTTAAGTCACATGAAGAGTGTAAAACATGGCAGTTAGCTAAACTTCCTGAGGATAAGAAGACAGTAGGGAGCAAATGGGTCTTTAAAGTTAAGGATAACCCTGATGGTAGCGTAAGGTTTAAAGCTCGTTTGTGTGCTAAGGGTTATTCACAAAAACAGGGTATTGACTTTAATGAGACATTCTCTCCCACTGTGCGCTATGATACTATAAGAATATTGTTATCTTTAGCTGCTAGTGAAAAGTTAAACTTGAGTCAATTTGATGTCAAGACAGCCTTTTTATACGGGTTACTAAAAGAAGATATATTTATGGATCCACCACCAGGTCTGGTAACTGATGGACAGGTTTGTAAATTAATAAAGTCTATATATGGCTTAAAGCAATCACCATTATGTTGGTATACAAGACTAGACACTTTTTTGAAAGCCCATGGTTTCCAGAACTGTAAGGCGGATAGATGTTTATATATTTGTAATAACATGGATGAAGACCCTATATATCTGTTATTATATGTTGATGATGGATTACTGTTGTCTAAAAATAAACATCTGTTAAATAAGTTTCTTGACATATTGAAAAATGATTTTAAAATTACTGTTATGGTTCCAAAACACTTTGTTGGTCTAGAAATAGAGATCCTTAAAAATGGTTCCATTTTTATAAGTCAGGAAAAGTATATTAATAAAATTGTAAATAAGTTTTTTATGGAAAACTCAAAGAAAAGTAGTATTCCTGCAGATCCCAATGTTAAATTGAGTTCACCTAGTAATGAAAGTGAATGCAGAGTGCCTTATAGAGAGGCAGTAGGATCCTTGATGTTTGCTGCTATTGGCTCTAGGCCAGACATTTATTTTGCTGTATGTATGGTCAGTAGATTTTTAAATGCGTATAATAATACACATTGGGCAGCAGTTAAACAGATTTTAAAATATCTAAATGCTACCAAGAACCTAGGTATTTTGTATAGTCAAGGTAACAACACTGTGTCAGGTTTTTCAGATGCTGACTATGGTAATTGCATTGATACTAGAAAATCTGTTTCTGGTTATGTTTTTATAATGAATGGAGGTGCTGTTACCTGGAACTCTCAAAAACAAAAGTGTGTAACATTGTCAACAATGGAAGCTGAATATGTAGCAGCTTGTTCAGCAACTAAAGAATTAATGTGGTTAAGACAAATCTTAATAAGCATTGGATTAAATGTTAATGCTATTGCTCTGAATTTAGATAATCAGAGTTGTATAAAACTTGTGCAGAATCATGAGTTTCATAAGAGGTCAAAACACATTGACATTCAATATCACTACATACGAGAGAAGTTCATTGAAGGTTGTATTGATTTGAAATTTGTAAGCTCTAAGGAACAAGCTGCCGATATTCTTACTAAGCCATTACCCAAGGGTCAATTTGAATTGTTAAGAAAAACAATTGTAATGCAGAGCAGGGTTGCGCAGCAGGCGACGCGTGTATGTCCAACACAGGGTGTCGAAAATAAAGTCGTAGATCAATTTAGATCGTTGTTTTATTTCACTCAGCGAACAATCGTCAATATTTTAGTGTTATATATGAGGATTACATTGGATTAATTAGAATTAACAATTACATTTAAAAGACGAGGACAAGACACCACAAAACACAAAGAAAAACATCGGTCAAAGACAAGTGACAGACGAATGACAGATAGCCAATAGAGTTGCCATCAACTATCTCTGGTCAACAAATAGAGTTGGAATGTATAGCATGGCTACCGGTTTATTAACTTCAACACTCCTCCTCATGCTTTACATTCCACAACATGAGCTGTAAAACATTTTTATCAGGTCAATAACATGAGCAAATCTATACAAAGTCAAACTTTCTTAAGCCTTAACATTTAAACCACTTACAAAATTCCTATGCTTATCTGTACATAGTGGTTTTGTAAGCACATCCGCGAGCATTAGATCTGTTGGTAAGTATTTTACTTTAAAACCTTTAGTCTGGATTAAATCCTTTACAAAATGATATCGCAGATCTATATGCTTCGTTCTCTTATGTGCATACTCCTTGACAAGCAATAGTTTCTGTGCACTTTGATTGTCATTGTAAATAATGACGTCATAATTTTTGTCAATAATTTCCATCAAGAAATTCTTAACAAACAAGATGTCCTTACATACATCACTTATCGCGAGATATTCCGCCTCAGTGCTGGACAAAGCTGTGCACCGTTGTTTTCTTGCTTCCCAATTTACTACATTGTCACCTAGCTTTATTACAAAACCACTGTACGATTTTCGATCCGACAAGTCATTTGCCCAATCCGCGTCAGCAAAGGCGTTAATATTTAAATTATTTCTGCTCTTCACAAAGTGCAAACCATAATTTATACTTCCCGCCAAGTAACGTAAAACTCGCTTCGCAGAGCGCCAATGACTGTCATCAAAGCAGGTAACAAATTGACTCAGCTGGCTACAAGCAAACGCGATGTCTGGTCTCGTACAAACTGACAAATACATCAGCGAACCTAATAACTGTCTATATTGATAAATCTCATCTTTCAACGGCTCTTTATCAGATCTATCAAGCTTGCATCCAACTGCCATCGGTGTGCTTACAGGCTTACAATTACTCATGTTAAACTTAGCTAATAGACGCCTTGTGTAGTCAGACTGATCTAAAATAATAGAGTTATCTTTCTTGGTTACATTCATGCCCAAACAATTTGTCAATTTACCTAAATGTCTAATTTCAAAATGTCGTTGCAACAGAGACAAAACTTTATCTATACAACCATTGTGAAAAACGTAAAAGTCATCGACATACAAGGCAAGAATAATGTAGTCACATTCAGTTTTCTTAACGTACACACAAGGCTCACATTTATTCTGTTTAAACCCGTCATTACATAAAACATTGTGAATTTTAACATTCCAATTTCTGCTTGCTTGTTTCAATCCATAAATACTTTTTAACAATAAACAAACTTTATCCTTGTTATCTGAATTGAAACCAGCAGGCTGTTCCATGAAAATTTTTTCAGTTAATTCACCATTTAGGAAAGCTGTGGTTACATCGATATGGTCCATCTCTAAGTCTAATTCATTGGCAGTGCTAAATAGGATTCTAAGAGTGGAGTGCCTTACAACAGGTGAAAAAGTATCACAATAGTCTACACCTTCTTTCTGACTGTAGCCACAGGCGACCAATCGTGCTTTATATTTAACAAAGTTCCCCGTTGAGTCAAATTTCCTTTTAAAAACCCACTTATTCCTAACAACATTAGCATCACTAGGACGATCGACAAGCTTCCAAACATGATTCTTAATCATAGAGTTATACTCATCTGTCATGGCGTCGAGCCATTCATCTCTTTCAGCCGAGCTCATCGCGTCACGAAAAGAGACGGGAGCGTCAGGTGAACAGGCCGCAATCAATGATGACAAATCAACAAAATCCTTGTACCTGGCAGGCATTGTGCCTCGTGTCGATCGAACCGGACGTAAGGTAACAGCATCTTCGGTACCTTCCGAAGTAGCTCCTCCTCGAGACGAAGCCGTCGGCAGAGAAGACTCAGCATTTTCAAAAACGCAATCCTCATCACCGAGATCTTTCTCGAAGTCCTCAAGCGATTTGTACACGTCAGACAGCGGAGACCAAGTAGGGGGTGTAACATCCGCATCTGAAGATGAAGATTCATTATTAGATTTATCATCACTAAAATTATCATTAATATTATTATCAGAATTATCATTATGAGAATTATTATTAATATTTTTCGAATTATTTATATTGTCATTCTTATTCTCATTAAATAAATTCATATCTTGAAAGATAAAATATTCATTTGTTAACGGCCCAACAGTCTTGTTTTCTTTTCCTATAAATGCATCCTCAAAGAAAACAACATCTCTAGATAAGACGACTTTACATGGCTGATCTGGATCTACTAAGCGGTACCCTTTGTATGTTTCACCATATCCTACGAAAATATACTTTTTCGCCTTTGCGTCGAGCTTGCGCCTTTTCTGTTCAGGCACATAAGAAAAAGCGGTGCAGCCAAAAATGCGCAGATGGCTCAGGTCAACTGAACAACCTGTCCATTCACGCTCAGGAATGCCGCCTGAAAGAGCCCTAGTGGGGGACCGATTTTTCAAATAAATGGCGGTCATTACCGCCTCTCCCCAAAAACGACTACACAGACCAGCTTCCTGCAGCATAGCCCTAGCTTTTTCGAAAATTGTGCGATTTACACGCTCCGCTACCCCATTTTGTTGAGGGCAATAAGGCACAGATAATTGGTGAATAATTCCTTCTTTTTCAAGAAAATTAGATAATTTAGTATTACAAAATTCAGTACCATTGTCAGTACGTAAGATTTTGATACGCAAACCAGTCTGTTTTTCGACTAAACTTTTAAACGAAATAAAATGGGTACTTACTTCCGATTTGTTCTTCATTAGATACCCGAAGGTTTTTCTTGAGAAATCATCAGTGAATGTGAGTAAGTAACGAGCTCCGCCCCAGCTGCTAACTTGAATTGGTCCACAAACATCAGAATGGATAATTTCCAGCCTCTGAGTAGCACGCCTCCCTGCGCCCGGGAAAGGCAAGCGATGCATCTTCCCCGTCATGCATGAGACACAGCCACCAGTAACATCTACATCAGGCTGAAAAACGACACCAACACTGAACTTACCAGCGTTAAGGATGGACATGTCCTTGTGATTCAAGTGGCCAAGCCGATTGTGCCATACCTTAGCAGGTACACACGAGGCAGCATGAACACTCTCTGTTCCCTGCATATGTCGAAGGGACTTGGAATGATCTAAATTGGAGGCGTGTCGACCTTGAACTCTATATAACCCATTACTTTTTCTAGCAGTCAAAACTTGGTTGCCTGTGATCTTACACTTAGAATAGATCCTACATTGCTGAGCATCAAAAACAACAACATAACCTCTTTTAGCAACTTGATTGACAGACAATAAATTTTTACTTAAACTAGGTACATATAAAACTTCACTCAAGCTAACATCAGAAGAGAGTAAAACCTTACCGCTAAATTCACTTTCTAATTTCTGTCCATTGGCGACCGAAATCGAACAGCGCTTCGTCACAGGGTCTATGAGATTCGGGTCCGAAGTCATGTGACAGGTGGCACCACTGTCTACAATAAATTCTGAATCACTAACATAGTAAGCTTCAGCCAACATAGTGTTCTCTTCTTTCTTCTGACCTTCTTCTCTTTTCCTCTTGAAACAGCGCTTGGCGATGTGACCTTGACGTTTGCAGTAAGTACATATAATTGATTTATTCTGTTTGCTCTTCTTAGCGACGTGAGCAGTGTTCTCATTATGTATAGTACCGTTATTGTTCTTCCGTCTGAAGTCTTCTTGAAGAAGTCTGGTCCGCACTACTTCACTCGACAGTTCTGCAGTTATTGAAGCGGTCTCAAGGCTAGATACTAAGACGTCAAATTCCTCGGGCAAGCCGGACAGTAGTATCTCGGCAACCTCTCCATCTTCAATCACTTTGCCTATATCCGCTAGTTGGGCAACGAGACACATAACTCCCTCTATATAATCTGACATACTTGAATAATGTTGGTATTCAGTTCGATGTAATTGTCTGAGGAGCAAGACTCTTCTATACAGTCCTTTATCTTCAAATGTATCTGATAGTTTCTTCCATGCATCTTTGGCCGTAGTACATTCACGTACTATTTGATACAAATTTGGTTGTATAGATAAACAAATGCGCGCCAGTGCGCGGGCATCCTTGGTCGAGTCAGTCTCCGTACCCAGTATGCAATTCCAGAGCCCGTCCAGAGTAAGCACCATGCGAATTCCAAACTTCCACGTTACAAAGTTGGAAATTCCTTCCAGTCGATCGATCGAGGTTATGTTCAGATTGTTCACACTCGTGTTGGACATTTTCGGTGGTAATATTAATCCTTCTCGGAATTTATGTACTCACACGAAATCCTGGGTTTAATAACCTGTAATGCAGAGCAGGGTTGCGCAGCAGGCGACGCGTGTATGTCCAACACAGGGTGTCGAAAATAAAGTCGTAGATCAATTTAGATCGTTGTTTTATTTCACTCAGCGAACAATCGTCAATATTTTAGTGTTATATATGAGGATTACATTGGATTAATTAGAATTAACAATTACATTTAAAAGACGAGGACAAGACACCACAAAACACAAAGAAAAACATCGGTCAAAGACAAGTGACAGACGAATGACAGATAGCCAATAGAGTTGCCATCAACTATCTCTGGTCAACAAATAGAGTTGGAATGTATAGCATGGCTACCGGTTTATTAACTTCAACAACAATAGGAGTAATTAGTTTGTAGATCTTTATTGTTCTTATTACATTTTGTTATGGGTTACACTGTTAGTGGGAGTTATTATGTTATGATTAAGTGGGAGATACTTGTTTGGTAGAGGATACTTATTTAGTGGGAGTGTTGAGTTTGAAATAAGTATCTCAATAGTTTGATTTAGTTTAGGTTTCCGTTTCCGCCCACAATAGATGGCGCTAGTGTGTAAGTGTCAACTTTGTCTTCGTGTCATGGCGTCTTGCAAGTCTAAATAAACGTGTGTTGTTTATTAAACTTTAGTTTGGTTTTCTTATCCCATCCACTGCTGTACTCTGTTACCCATAACCCCCAACAGTTTTTTTATTGAATAACAAATTGTACTTGAAAAGGGCTATAATTATGGTAAGAAAGGATAATAATATCCTTTATAGTCAAGTGACTATGCGGCTTAATAAACCCCATAAGTAATTATGATTAATAGAATTGACGCCGAATTCGTTTCGTTTCGTTCTATTAAATTTCAAGGCGCATATTGAAATTGATAATATTTATTTTAGATAGAATTCATATAACATTCTCGATACATTACATAGGCTTTATATAATACACATAAATAATATAGGTAAACTCTTATCTTGTTTCTGAGTTTTTGTAAATATTAAAAATGTTTTATTGAGAAATCTTTTAATTAGCCAATGCAATGTGTTATAGAGAATATTTGCCATAAAACAAAACTAAACAAAACGCTGCGTGCAAGTGAAGGGGAAAGGAGGGGCGCGCGGGGCGGTCACTCGCAATTTTACTCGCAAAAAATAGAACGCACTTCTATTCACTTTACTTGACTACGCTGATTACTAAACACTTGCAGTCCACACGTTGTTTAGTACTAAACACCTGCACTCGCACTATGCAAAGTGTAAACCAGCCTTAATGTAATGCTGTAAAATTTCCTAAATTAATAAAATTAATAATAAGACGGTGATAGCCCAGTTGGTAATGAGCCAGACTTGTAATCCGAAGGTCGTGGGTTCAAATCCTGGTGCGGGCCTGTACCACTAAATTCGTCTTTTCGGATTTATGTACGGATTTCTAATTATCATTTGCTCAACGGTGAAGGAAAACATCGTGATGAAACCCGCCCGTCCAAGAAAATTTTTGAAAGACGAGCGGTCCACCAACCCGCATTGGGCCAGCGTGGTGGACTATGGCCTAAATCCCCTTCGTGTTTCGAAGGGAGGCCCGTGCCCCTCGGTGGGGACGTATATGGGCTGGTAAAAAAATAAAAAAAAATAAAATAAAAATAAAATTAAATAAATATTCTGAATTGTAACGGAACGAAGTCCCAGGCGGAAAGCTAGTAAGACGATACTTACACAAACCTTTTGCTGGCGTCGTCCTCTTCCCCGAAGGCGATGGTGTCGTCGTCCAGCAGGGGGACCTGCCGCACACCAGGCTGTAAGTAGCGGTCCTCTACGTCAGCTAAGCCGTGCAAAGCAGGTGACAACAAACATACTTCTACGATAGCTAAGGGTGAGCGGGTCTCAAGGTGACTTATAGAGCTTTCGAGAGAGAAAGCTAATTAGTCATAGTATGTAACACAAAGACAGGTGGGAAAACTTAACCACTTGTCGGCAGTCGAAGGAAGCCTTTACAGGACGTGTAGACTGCTAAACTTATCCAGGGATAACCTACGAATAA
Organism: Aproaerema taeniolella; assembly: GCA_949987775.1. NCBI lineage: Eukaryota > Metazoa > Arthropoda > Insecta > Lepidoptera > Gelechiidae > Aproaerema > Aproaerema taeniolella. The sequence continues at coordinate 18,207,571 of OX465258.1, read as the reverse complement.
TGGTGGGCACCCTTACGAGCCGCTGTGTCCTGAACAAGCACTTATTCGTATTAAACGTCACCGACAGCCCCCTCTGCAGGGGCTGCCTAGAGGCAGATGAAACAGTCGCCTATGTAATCCTGGATTACATGGGATTGGCAGAACACTGAGCAAAAATCCTTGCAGGCATTAAGTCGCTCCGCGAAGCCTGCGAAATCCCCAGGAGGATTCTGAGCTTCTGGGCGGAGCTGAAGTGGCTTGAATTGACCCACACGCATAATGGGCCACTTAAGAGCCTAAATGCGGAAATGGGTGCCCATATCACTTATCACTTAGTCATAGTATAAAAATTCAAAAAGTTTTATTTTCATAAACTGATTTTACAATTTACAGTGTGTGCTGGTACCCACACTAGGATTCCCCGTGTTGTGAGCTACCGGCATCTTTCCTTTGGACACATAATTTACTAATCAAATGAAAAATGAGAACATGTGGAATAGTATGAAAAATGAGAACAGTATCAAATAGAATTTGCACATTTTTTATCATCAAGACTTACTTAGCCCAAACCAGTGGACTTGAAAAATCTGAAATTCCTATAACAAGTGAAACAAAAAATAGGGCTGGTTTTTCTGAAGATCCCCAACAGGATCTTTGGAAAAAATTGAGAATAAGTAGAAAAAGATTTCTCATAACTTAGTCCTCGATCAAATACTTATTCTGATGCCAAGAAGTTTGAGAGCCACTTCCTTATAAGTCTAATGTTTGAGAGTTTACAAATAAACTGCTTTAGGATTGACCACATTTTCCAGTTTCAAAATTGGTCACTTGAAAAATGTGGTTTGCTCTTTTTACTACACTACACTAACACCCAGTTGGAGAAATATCTATTAACCTTTTTACTGCTAAAGTCTGATATATCAGATGTTTTAGTTTCGTGCCCTCGCCGCCAAAGATATATCAGGCAAATAAATTTTACCAATTTAACTGTATTCTTTCTAATTATTAATGTTGTGGCATGTGGTGAACGCCACGACATTAATAATTATTTTTAATGACGTTGCATGTGGTGAATGTTTTTGACGAAAACTCTTAGCGCTAAAAGGTTAAAGTTAATGATTCTTTAAATATCATACAGTCACTTTCTGTCATATTGAAAAGGATGGCATTGCATTTAAATAAGCTTTTGTTTAACTTTCAGCGCCAATGTCTGATATATCAGACGTTTAAGTTTCGTGCCCTCGCCGCCAATGTCTGATATATCAGACAAAAAAAAAAATTTTTTTTTACTTTAATATCGTTCACCAAGCATTCGCCATACGCCACGACATAAAAAAATAATTTTTGATGTTGTGTCATGTGGTGGGCGTTTTTGACGAAAACTCTTGGCGCTAAAAGGGTTAAGTATAGATAAAGACTTGAGTCTACTTCTATAATACGGGCCTTAGTGAAAACAAACTATAGATAATAATATTTCTAAGGCCAGCATTCTGTTTTTTTTTTTTATTAAAATTAAATTAATGATTACACCGTGGGAAAATGTTTTTTACTTTAATATTTTTAATAAGGTATTTTAATATTTTGTAGACTACTTCCAGATCGCAAAGTTGCCACACACCTACTATGTTAGGTTGATGTGAATAACAGCTGTTAGAGGTTAACATTGTAGCGCAAACTTGGGATATTGGCGTATGCGGTTTTCTAAGGTAATATAAACTATTGCAAACCAAGAAAAAGTTATTTTAGCACAACTACAGTGGCAATAGTCTTAAAGGTGGCATTGCACTTGTGCACCTGATGGTATCTACAAAAACTTGATTTTAACTTAAAAGTATATCTATAATAAAACATTTTCTATTTTAATCGATAACCAAAAGTCGAGTCAACACGCTACATGCAAAAAAATACAGCTTAGCTAGGTTTTACATTAGTAAATCGAGGTAAATAATAAAACAACAATGACAATGATTTGCGCCTAAGTTATTGCTTCAATAATAACGGGAATTTATTTTAAGTACTTACGGTTGCTGAATTCATGTTTGGGTTATTCATCATTGTTCAAATTACACTCTTTTTCATGAAAAATAAGGAAATTACAGAAAATTTGTGTATTCGTTTCGTGTCTGTCATCAGTCATCTGTCAATTTGACAATTTAATTAGCAAAGGGTGTGTTGGTTTCATTTCTGCAACCCTATTCTGATAAATCACTTTGGCAAAAAATGGAACTGGGAATCACAAAGATTTTTTTTTTGTAAACAGACAGCAAATAAAGTACAGTGAATACCAGCTTGTATAATATTATCTTCATTTGAGCTTTACTTCAACATTAATACGTCTATCTACTTCCAGTGGCTGCCAACTTCTTCGACACACTCCCACTTGGGAGATTTGAAGTTTCTTGGCGTTGGGGTCGGTCGTGAGTCGTGACCATAGGTACTATTGATTTCATGAAACTCATTTTCGCATAGTATACTGGTATTACGTTACTACACTTCATGAAATAAATAGTATAATTATAATAGACTACGATTTCTAACCCTGCTCGTGTTGTAAATATTTATTTATAAAATACTTGCATCCCGCTCGGGACTTCGTTCCCATGGGAATTCGGGAAAATAATGTAGCCTATGTTACTCAGGGATAACATATTTATAAACATAAATACGTCGTCATAAAACTGTATTTACGTAGGTATATCTAATACTAGCATTCCGCTCGGGACTTCGTTCCCGTGGGAATTCAGGAAAGTGATGTAACCTATGTTACTCAGGGATAATGGAGCATCCTAATGGTGAAACAATTTTTCAAATCGGTCCAGTAGTTTCGGAGCCTATTAGTTACATACAAAAATACAAATCTTTCCTCTTTATAATATTAGTTTAGATACATCATTTACAAATATACTTAATACTTAGGTACAAAAACGACGGTTTTGTGGTATGTACAACATATATTTTAGACTTCCTTGATAAAGTTCGGGTGGTAGGTAGGTACTTAAGAAGTAAAATTCCGAGTGGACCATAAACTCATTTTATTCATAAAACAGTGATAAATAATAAATGTAGAACATAATATGTTTGCGTGCAACGGCCATTTTGTTTATTCCAATGTAGTGTTATGTTTAGGTATATTTTCACATCAATCAACCGCCTTTTATTTTTTTTCATCCTGGCGAAGAGGTTTATCACATTGACACCAGTTAAAAAGTTTTGCATATTGATGTATCAAACCAAGAGCGCCACCCCCGGTCACAGCACCAATGGATCCAAATAAAAGGATGCCCATTCCGGTAGCGCCGAGGGATTGAAGCAACGCGAACGTCGATCCTGCAGCCACCAATCCCAGCGAAGACTGCCACGCAGCCGCCGTAGATCCAGCCGCAACACCACCCAACCCAAATCCCAGTAATGGTAACGCAGCTGCTCCGAGAATACCACCAAATAAAGTGCCTCCTGTGATGTAAGCAATCATTCTCCTCCGAAATATTCTTACGTTCTCTTCAATTATCAATGGTTTCTTACAGTTAGCACAAAGGATGTAAGGAGCCATTTTCTTGTCTTTGACACTAAGAAAACTTGTTGTTGCTCGGAATTTTACACAGTTATATTTTACACGTCTTTTACATTTACACGTCTGCAAAGGTGACTTAGCTCAGCTGCAGCCAGGCTCACGCCAGGCTCTCTAAACTAAACTAAACTCTAATGTTATGTGGGTGAGTGGTAAGTGGGTGGTGTCGTATTCTGTGTTGCCAACACAACACCTACCTAGTTTGCAAAAAGAGCCGAAAAAGAGTTAGGTACAGTCAAGAGCAGGTCACGCTTTACACTACCAGTTTAAGCTGAGCTCTGATTTGTACTGCGAGCCATACGGCAGGGCCGGTCCAAAGTCCAAAGTGTCAAGCTTGACGTGCTCTTAAGTGTACTTATTTTAGTGAAAAGGAACTAAATAAAAACAGAAAATGAAATCACAATTTTAATCTTTTAGCTTATTATAAAAATGGAAAAACTAAGATAAATCGTCAATAAAGTATGACTTAATAAAGCAACGAGACGGCATTTCACTTGTGCTTGATTCTTCATTAGCCCTGTTTTCATAGCTTGCTGTTTTTATAATATCTACTTTTTCAAAATTTCTATGGGCAACTTATAGTTATGAAATCATTTATTCATTCTTCTTAAACTTGCCCTAATGGCGAAAATTCCACGGGTTGTGTCGTTCCTTAATCGATTCCATAGTTGGCTTTTAAATAAACAATATTAATTTGACTAAAGATCCATAAGCAGTGTTGTCAAGCCGTCTTGCCAGTATTACGGTACTCTTATCCTAAAATTACCGTATATATACATATAACCAGTACCTGGACAAAGAACCTCTGCTTGTAGCGCAATGCGTCATATCATAATGAAATACCAATTGAAATATTATTACCGTACAAATACGGTAATTACCGCACTCTTGACAACACTGCAACACTGCTCGTAGGTAGGATGGGAATTCCCACTTCATGAGCAAGACCATAGACAAGACTAGTTTGTGTACTATATTCGAATACACTTCATTCCTGTCATAAGAATAACAAATAATATTATTTGTTATTCTTAGGACATTATTTGTTATAATACAGACCCAGCATCCACCCGTCCCAGCGAAGACTGTAACGCAGCCGCCACCCAACCCTAATCCCAGCTACGGTAACAAAGGCTTACAACTTACTTTTCATATAATTATTTTATTAAATCTACAAGATGCTTTGCACAGAATAATATTTGATGCTTTGCCTACCCCTACCCGGACTGGGATTATTCAAGAGTGTATAAATGAATTTCACTAAACTTTTAATTTAATTAAACAAAAAAGTAGGTACTAGGTAGTATTTCCGAACGAAACAACTTGCGCAAAATTCGATCTGTCGCTAACTTCATACAAGAGGAGGATCTGTCAAAATTTTGCAGGAAGGCACATGCAAAGCTGTTTACAATTTGTTACAAAACTAAAACTGTCTGTTTTTCGTGTCCCGGTGCAGTTTCCTCGTGACCTGGTGGTTTGTGAAGTGTCCGTATGATGTGCTGCCCGGTAGTGGTGCGATTTCGCGCGTGCTCTTGAAGCTCGGAGTGACAAGTGCGATTTTGCGTAACGCTATGGGTGCTAAGGCGAGTACTGCGAATGGGGGCCAGAGTCCGCGGGCCAGGACATTTTCGACGAGCTCTAGTTCGGACGTGGTGTCAGGAGGCGCGGGGTTTAGCCTGCTGCGAGCCATTCCGGGGATTCAGGTGTCTAACGATCGGCAGCGAGCCCGATCTTTGTCGTCTGTACCTGACTTGCACTCTTCTCACGAAGCGATCGCGATCCCGCCGAATTCCGCAAGCTACGAGGCCTCGGCAGCGGCCAGCCCTGACACCGACTCGAGCTCGAACGACGAGCCGGCGCCGGTGCCCGGCACTTCCTTAGCACTTGGACGAGTTTATGCGGCTCACTCCCTGCCTTCACATATCTGGTCTATAAATGGTAAGTCGTAGCTGTAAGGTTTAGGTTCAGAAGGAAGAGTTTTTGTTTTGGCAGGATTTACCCCAGAACTTAACAAAGTAAACAGTATAAACAGGATTTTAAGATTTGGCAAAACGCACCTAGATGTTTTTGAGGTGATTGTGTACCTTAGGTCCTCCTACAGATCCACTGCTATCTCTATGTGGCTACTGAGGTAGCAAGTAGCTACACAATGGGCCAGTCTCAAAAATAAAAGCTGTCTGTAGGCACCCCAACTGAAACTAAAGCTGTAGAATTACATTTACTTTAGGTATCTGCAACTGAGTGATATCTACTTTATATTCTATTCACTAAACAGAGGCATGAAGAGGCCATTTTCAGTCATTCTTGTAGTCACATAAATAAAACTCCTTTATGTAATCAGCTGAGGTTTCACCTTGAAGTATGACACTGAAAAACATCCTCAGTCATAAAATACCTGCCTTATCTGTGAAACTATTGTCTGCACTGAAAATATACTTGCATTATAATTTTGTTACAATATTTTTCTAAATTTAAGACTTCTTCAGGTTTTTTGTGAGTTTTTGATGTCATTTAGCTCTTGATAGTTATCTTCTCCTTCTTATCGTGTAGGTATAGTCAAGTATGTGGCTAACCCTTATAACTATAGTTATATATATTTTTTAAATTAAATCTGTTCTGTTCTGTTTATTGTGCTGCATTTCCTTGTGTGCACAAAAAGTATATTGAATTGTATTGTATTGTATCACAAAAATAATAGACAAAAAACAAGATATGCCTCTTATAAGAGTATGCGAGGCATTCTGATTCAAAAGAAATAGATTCTTTTGTCTAAGGATATTCTTATCATAAAAAGAAAAGGTGCAAAAATAGCTATTAGAAAAAATATTCATTTTTTCATGTTATAAAATTATAACATGTTACTGATCCAGGCAATCTATCAGACCTATTATTGATATTTTGTTCTAGGTTCTAGAATTTGGGTCGCAAACCCCAAGGCACATAGTCCTGTTAAATATGTCTCTGGCTTTGTAACCTAACCTACTATCCTTCCTACTAATATTATAAATGCGAAAGTTTGTGAGGATGTATGGATGTTTGTTACTCTTACATGCTCAAACGGCTGAACCAATTTTGATAAACATGGTATGGAGGGAGGTAGATGACACCCTGCTTTAACACATAGGCCACATAATTTTCCCAAATTTCCAAGGGAGCGAAGTCCCGGGTGGGAAGGTAAGTACTTTGATTATACTTTTTTCTAAATTGATAAAAAAGTACGCATAAACATTTCAGGCGCACATTTTTACCTTAGCGTAAACATTCATCTAATATTTTCGGAAACTGAAGCCTTAGATTCGTAAGTAATTACCGATAACCTTCGCATTTTATTAGAGAGCTCTATTATGTTGTTTTGTGTCTAATTAGTAGAATTACCAATATTTTGCAGCAGATTTTGTTTACGCGCTTTTTTTGTAAAGTCTATAAAACATTCTTGCTTTCGATTTTTTTATTTGTTTTTACGTTTTTATCGTTTTCGTTCTTTTTCCAAACAAGTCAACTTATTTGTGTGTGATTTTAAATCCATAGGAAATTTTCACGAAGATTAGATTAGATTTATTTATCTCATAATATAGCTACAAATGTCAAGTTTATAATAAAATATGTCAGTCATTTCAGCTCATAATATGATCGTCAAAAATATAAATTATTAAAATTACAATTAATAATTTAAACAATGTCAAATAAAAATAAGAATATAATTTAATATACAAAAGTATACTATCAAAAATAAAATAAAAAATAAGTCAAAATTTAGAAATAACATTGAATATCAATTTGAAATTATTAAAAAAAAAATTGTCATCAAAATTTGATGTCCAAATATTCTTTAATTGAATAGAATTCATTTTCCAATAAAAAGTTTCTCAGTTGGCAAGTAAATGTTTCGTCATTTCTTTGATTTCTCAAGTCAGCGGGTAGGTGTTCATAATAAGTCGGCCCAATCACACGCGGGTTCTTTGTAGCCATTTTAGTGCGGCGTGGTACACGCGCTAATCGGCCAGTGTTTCTAAGTTTCATTCTACTGTGTTCCAGACGATCGAATGAAGAGATGTTTCGAAGGATTTCGTTACATCTTTGAAATCCTGGTGTGGGTCGATAAATTAAGCCGGTTTTTATACTTAAAGAAAGTCATTATTGTACTAACTATTATAAACCATTAGCTCGCTAGCTTACCTACTAGGTAGCCTGAAAAACTAGGTCTCTTCGTCCGAGCATAGGAGTCCTGTAGCGTACGCGCTGCAAACAATGTACGCTGACATTTACTGCCACTGTTTGCCGCGGAATAGAATACTTCATAGTCTTCTTCTACGCTCGTAGTCCAGTGGCGCTCGCTGATGATGTTAAGCAACGTACACAGAGGCAGGGAACCTGATGGGTGATCAAAGTTGCAATTTATATCGAGCGTTTCCGTGCTTCGGAGGGCACGTTAAGCTGTCTGTCCCGGCTGTAGTCGATTGACTACGATTGAAAACCAAGTCAGAGGCCATTGTGCGGTTTGAAAACTCTGACACCAGGTTTAGCCAAGTTTGCCGCACACTTGGCAGATACACTCGACACTCTTGGCAGAGTGGTCGTGGTCTTCACATCAAGAGCCTCACAATTCATCGCCATTCCACCATTTTAAAGACGAACCGTTTGATCCAGTGGTAGTGACGCTGCCGATTGATTGACTAGGCATCGTCACTGGGTCGGGTCCTGGGTTCAATTCGGGGCAAATATTTGTGAAAAAAGCAGATGTTTGTTATCGGGTCTTAGGTGTTTGTGTATGTTCTAAAGGACCCACGACATAAGGGAGGACCTTAAAGTGCGCCTTTGAGTGTGTGGGGGAACAATTGCCCTTTTTCCTTTTTTAGATGACCTAAGTTGACCAACCGATAATCTTTTGAGCTGGGAGGCCGATTACAATCGTATACGATGTCGATTTTTCGTACTATACATCGCTATGTTTGACTCACATCTTCACTAACCTCTAGTAAAGATGACTTTTACAGAAGCAATGTAAGACGAATTTGAGATCATCATAATCCATGGAAACCCTCTGGCCATGTTTACATTAACTGTTTACAAGCAAAACTGTTTAAGAAGAAAGGCTTTTTAGCTGCTAATAGGTCTGGGTCTGTCACTCTTAAGAAGCCGCTGATCTCAACTGATCAGTGAGGTTAAGCAATGTACAAAAGAGGCAAAAAACCTGACGGATGACCAAAGTGGCAATTTATCACTAGCGTTTCCGTGCTGCGGAGGGCACGTTGTCGATTGACTACAGTCGTTAAAACCAAGTCAGAGGCCATTGTGCTGTATAAAAACTCTGACACCAGGGTTAGCCAAGTTCGCCACACACTTGACTATACCTTCACGATAAGAAGATATTAATTAAAGATTCAATTTTTACACGAATCACGTCCCCAGTAGTGGACATAAATATCCGTGATCGGTCACTCCTCTGCTCGTACTATATTAGCCCCGGTTTCCGGGGTGCGCCTGCGCCGACGACGCTCAGTCGGTCCCGAACCGTCGCCGCGAATCTATACTTACACTTTCCAACGGTCAACCCATTCTCTTTTCAAACTGTATGTATTCGTTACTCAAAGTTTTGAACTTCGAATTCGGTGTGAAGGTGCGAGGTGCTTTTGTTTAATTTGTTTTTAAATTAGGAACGTTTTGAGCAAAAAAAAAACTTTGGGGAGAGCACGTGCGTTTGCCGGTTATTTTTTTTAATTAACATTTCGCCTGCTAAGTTCTTTTTGTGGAAAATTACATAGTGTCACGTACTTAGTTCTTTCATTGATTCTTTAAATTAATTCTAAAATGTATAATAATAATAAGTATTGTTTATCTATATTAAGTTTTATCTATCTCTATCTGAGTTAAATATATCTTTGAAATCTCTTATCATTTAATACAATTTGTCACTTTTCATTAATCATGACAGTTCAAAGATTAATTAATGATAACAAAATTAAATAGATAATTTGCATTTGCAGTTTCCAGCCGCTCACATTTCGCGTGTAATTTGTAAATCTCATTAAAAATAAAATTTCAAATGAAACTTTGTAGTGCTTACTCGTGATTGGTACAATCGGCTACCACCATCCAGTAACTCCACTCACAGGTTTTTATCTCCTGGTGATAAAGTGCAAATGAGAACGAACTAGTTTTGTCATTGGAGTGAATTAAGTTTTCAATTTATCACTTAAAACCGCGGTTAGTGGCTAATCTGACAAAATGTCTAGACAAATGTATGAAAATGACTCTGTCAAATCTCGGATCATCCGCTATTCGTAAGGCTACATTTGCCTTCTTCACTAAAGTTTCCATTAGGGGCCATCCATAAATTACGTCACACGAATTTAATGTTTTTTTGACCCCCTCCCCCTCCTTGTCACAGCTGGTCACATTTGTGAGACTCGCCTCCCTAGCGTGGCGTTATTTTTTTTGGGAACTCAAAACTCACTATCTCAACCAAAGTAAAAACGTAAAAACAGTGCTTGGGACTGAGGAGGTTAAGTTTTTCGTTAATAGTTAACACGTTTTGATACCTAATAACACATTTTGAAATGTGACGTCATAACACTTATGACTCCTCCCACCCCCTTGTCACACAATGTCACACTTTGTCGACCCCCTCCCCTCGCCTTAACGTGTGACGTAATTTATGGATGGTCCCTTATTAGTACAGTCATTCGAGTTGCATTAAAAAATATGTTATTAAAGGGTTCGATCTTGACCACAATCTAGCTCAAAGGCGAAGATGCGGTTGAGGATGAGCAAGCTCACTCAGAAGAAGTCCATTTACCTACTTGAACTTTAAAGAGATTTGGGCTATATGAGCTCGGAAATGCAGACGCAGGCAGGGAATTCCATTCCCCCCCCCCAGGGATTCTCCGCACCCTCTACCCTGTCAGTTGTCTGACCGCTGTCGTAGCCAGGCTGAACAGGGTCGCTGGGGACTGAGGGCCTTTCCTTCTGTCGTCTGTACATGGAGGTTCATAGCCTTAAAACGCCACGCTGGCCAATGCGGGTTGGCGAGTCTACACTTCGAGAGGGTATTTACGACCTCATGGCTTGTAGTAGCCACCCTGAATGAACAAGGGGTCAGGTTATTTTCCGCCGCCTGATGCTCGGCGATGTTACTCGTTTAGCACCACCCAGGGGGAACGTGTAGGGTATCGAGGGTAATTCCTACGGACGCGAGTAACAGCGAGTACGCAATATAATAGACCAGTTTCACGCCCGGGACTTCTTTCCGGCGGGAATTTCGGGAATGAATTATACACATATAAACCTCTTGAATCACTCTATTTATTGCTGAAAACTGCATTTAAATCCGTAGACTAGTTTAAGAGATCTAAGGGAACAGACAGCGGAAGCGATTTCATTTTATACTATGTAAAAATGATAAAAGCGCGAATCCGCGGTTTTAACAAGATAAGATACCCTGCAGTGCGTCTGGAAGCCCGATAGAAGAAAGGGGCAGGCGGAATGAGCTCATGCAGGTCATAAGCACACTCCCCGAAGTTAATTCTTAAGGCGACTACAGCACCTAAATTACGATTTTATGATGCGTAGATAACCATGACGCACTGCATTTAATCGAAGAAAAAAAATACTACGGTAATATTCAGGACATAAACTAGATAAGTAGTTTGCTGGAAACATGATCCAGCACTTTTAGTTCGATAGAAAAAGCTCACAAAGTCACCTCTGAATACCAATAGGTATTGTGTATCTTTTAAGCTGTAAAAACGATAGTAAAATGCACACAGGAACTTGAATTTGCTATCAAAATGTTCGTGATTGAACACTCTCGATAAGTAGTTAACGCATTTTTCGATTTAAGCTGTTACCTTCCCATAAATCTAATTTTTCTAACTTTCGAACATGTTTTTACGCACGCACGCTTTCATAGTTCGTAAACTTCATGTATCGTGTATCGACACTGTTCGCACTGCCGGCCCAGGCCTGTTGAGAGACGGAGATGGCACTATTCCTATGTGTGCTGCCTTTATCGGGTGCTGTAGTCGCCTTAAACAAAAGCACCACCTTCACACCAAATCTCCATCAGACCTTTTCTAGACATAAAACAATCAGTAAAGAATCCATACAAACAATCCAAGTCTCAAAGAAAACATAGTTTCAAGTTTTGCCAAGATGTACCGTCGCCGCTACCGCACCACACTGGGCCTCGGGCTTGGTTCCTCGTTTTCTTCATCATTCTCCACTCAGTTCTCCACAACGCTGTCCTTCAGGACTTCTTCCTCCACCACTCCTTCTGCTACAGAGTCAGTGAGGTCTGATGCCAAGGCTACTGCTGCAAAGTTGAAGACCAAGTATGAGAATGCTGGGACTGCGCAAGGTGGGTTTTTTGTGTGGTTTGCAGTGTAGAGGCACGGAGCCTGATGGGTGACCAAAGTGTCAATTTATCACGAGCGTTTTCGTGCTTCGGAGTGCACGTTAAGCTGTCTGTCCCGGCTGTTGTCGATTGACTGCAGTCGTTAAACCAAGTCAGAGGCCATTGTGCGGTTTGAAAACTGACACCAGGGTTAGTCAAGTTTGCCACACGATACACCTACACGATAAGAAAGAAACAGTTTAGAGTTTAGATCTGCTGTAAAAAAATATATTAAGTAAATACTTTGGAACAGTATTCTTCTTAGCGAGTCGATGGCAAGTAACTGTACCCTAAGGTTACCTGAATGAGATTGCTGCCTAGCAATAAGGCCGCCTTTTTGTATAACAATGCTTATGTTTGTGTTTCTTGAACTTGTGTTTTTTGTGTGCAAACAAAGAGTTATGTATTGTATTGTAACTTCTTCTTATTGTTTAGGTATAGTCAAGTGTGTGGCAAACTTGGCTAACCCTGGAGTCAGAATTTTCAAACTGCACAATGGCCTCTGACTTGGTTTTAACGACTGTAGTCAATCGACAACAGCCGGGACCGACAGCTTAACGTGCCCTCTGAAGCACGGAAACGCTCGTGATAAATTGCCACTTTGGTCACCCATCAGGTTCCCTGCCTCTGTGTACGTTGCTTAACCTCACTGATCGGTTGAGATCAGCGAGAGGCACTAGGCTACAAGCGCTTCTAAACTATCTATTGTAACTGAGGAGTGACTAAACAAAATTAGTTAACTACTCAAAAGACAAAAAATGACATGACACATGACCTCGCTTCAGTTTTTAAAATCCTACTGGATTCTTGAATCAAACCGGGACAAAATCAGCTAACTTCTTTGTAAAATCAGAAAATAACTAATTTTGTTTAGTCACTCCTCAACTATAACGTTGCAGCGCAAAACGTATAGCCACTTGGACGGCGGATTGAGTAGCATCCATAAGGTCGTGTTGAGTGCCGTGTGGCACTCAACAAGACCGTGTGGTTATCGGTTGAGAATAACACCACCCCATATCTTTCCGTGGGTGTCGTAAGAGGCGACTAAGGAAACACAAATGAGACCTGCCTCCTAGTAATCCATCCCAGGCAACGATACTTCATTTTTTTCTGAATCTGAGGTGTCGTCCTATGGTCTCATGCGGTGTGGTAGGCTCTGTAAAAGGCCTTCTGGTTCGCCACCACCCTCCTACCGAAGTCCGACGCCAAACAGCTTGCTGTGTTCCGTCGGTGCGTGGGAGTACCAGTGCCTTTATAGGCATTTTCTGGGTTAACTCGCTCCATCGTCGACCTCATCTTTGACCTTATGGTCAAGATTGAGGTCAAGAGTTAACCCATCTTATAATAAAAAATAAATAAAAAAAAGAGTGCAGGTGGTATGGCACGTACAGCATGACGTTATGTGGGTCATGGTTTTTCAAAACGTGGGTCGCGACCCTCTGGGGGTCGCCAGGACTTTTGAACTTCCAAGGGGTCGCGAATTCAAAAGTTGTTTTAATGCTACACACTCAAAGACCTTTTCTGAGTACATCACCAATTTGGTCTAAGTATGTACATTCGCCTGCGACGCCCACTTTCGACCCTTCTAAGTCATTTGGAAAAATTCATAATTTGACCCCTCCAAGACATTTGGAAACAATGAGTGATTTGTAGTTTTTTCCAAAAATCGATGAGAGCGAAGTCGACAATAGATAGATAGAAATTCTTTATTGCACACAGTCACAAAAAAAATCAACCATTTCTTTACAATATTCACAGAGAAGTATTTTTAACCGCCGACGCAAAAAGAGACGGGTGTTATAAGTTTAACGTGTCTGTCTGTGTATCTGTCTCCCAAACGAATAAACCGATTTTCTTTTAGTTTTTTTTTTGTGTCATAGATAATTTTATCCCTAGTGTACTTAGCCATGTTTAATGAAAATCTGTTCAGCCGTTTAAAAGTTATAAGCAATCGAATGTCGAAATCACCCCGATTAAAATTTTTTAATTTTATTTATTCTAAAAAAAACTAGAAAATCTTTCACGTAACATTTGCCTACCTACAATTTGTTTCGTTTTATTGACAAAACAGTCTGCTTGATTCGCGAGGGACCTGACGCGACAAGGACGTCCTTTGTCGTGCTGTCTGGTTCTCTTTGTCGCGCTGTCACATATTCTTTGTCGACTGTCGCTTTGTGATACACAATGTACTGACTGTCTTTTGTTTGTGGCTTCGGACGGTGATAGCCCAGTTGGTATTGAGCCAGACTTGTAAATGGAAGGTTTCTGGTTCAAATCCTGGTGCGGGCCTGTAACACTTAATTCGTCTTTTGGGATTTTTCATTAATTTATCACTTGCTCAGCGGTGAAGGAAAATATCGTGATGAAACCCGCACGTCTGAGAAATTTCGTTTTCAAAAGGCCTTCTGGATCTGCCAAGACGTAGAGGCCTATGATGATGATCCTTTCCATAATATTATAAACGCGAAAGTTTGTATGTATGGTTGTTTGTTACTCTTTCACGCTCAAACAGCTGGACCAATTTTGATAAAATTTGGATTAACTCATTGGCTTTATAATTTTCCCAAATTCCCACGGGTATGAAGTGGTAAAATAATCAAAGGTCGATTTGTCGCCCAGTTCCTCCAACCTGTCCATGTCTTCCTTTTAAAAGATAGTTTTCTCTCAAGACTTGATTACCTTTATTTCCCAAAGTACTATAAAACATTTCCTCTTAAAGAACAGCCATTAGGTAGAATAAACCAGATTAGTTTGGGTAATTTAATCACCTAAACGTTGCCTGGTATCAATTGGCTGTATAAGCGTAATGGGCCCGCCTTAGTTTAACATGGAGGTAGGTGTGTAACTTGGAGTTACTTCATTACTTAAGCCAATATTGTAATTGTTGATTTAGAAGCTTTAGTTACATAAATGTTCGTATTGATCTGTAGTGATTAGTGAAGCAAAGCAATGTTCTGACTGACTGAACTTAGATGGGTGACCGGGTTATACCAAGGGTTTCCCTGGTAGGATGTCAATCTAAGTCAAAAAAGCTTAATTTCATAGAACATACAGAATGTTGCTTAAAAAAGGTCCAAATAGTAAATTACCATAAGCATTTTTAACTTTGCGCCTATTTGCAAAGCTGCAGTCTTCCTCAGGAGAAGAATAGACAAGAAACTCCGATGGTCGCTCTTTTTAACTCAAGCATATAAACCTTATTTCTAATTTTAATTGACTTAATATCTGAATAACTCTGGAGCTGAGCAATTTATTCCCATGGTTGTTTGTCTAACAGATAATCAGAATGTCTATAACAGCCCATCAAATACACTCAAAGGCACAGACTAAGGTTTCCTTCGTATTATCGTTCGCTTAATTGGGACTCATTCGTACATACAAACTAGTGATGAAAAAGACTCTCTTTATTTTTGACGTCTCACGACTAACACAGTCTTTTAGTCCCCAACCTTTATCATATAAGACTAGCTTTTTTATTCGAAGTCTTTCAACGTAAAAAACTGACCTGTTACTTACAGGACTTAAAAGACTGGCAACTCATTGTCTGGGACGTCGACAGTCGTAAGGCATGTGTTGATAGAATGTAAATATCCACTTGTCATATTTTATAAAAATGTATTTAGTGGTTTGGGCGTGAATTATTCCTTTTGGTTCATAGGTTAAAAAAAATATATTGAATATCACACATAATCTGCGGTGCGAGCCCTTTTACAAAGTCTTTTAAAATATGCTGGAGTCGGTTAAGTCTTTCAGTCTTTTGAAAACAACTCGAGTCGTTTCAGTTTTTAGTCTTTTAATAAAACGACTAAGTCTTATTAATAAAAACTCGAATCTTCAGTCTTAATTTTAGAGTCGAGTCTTTTTAATAAGACTTAAAATACTAAGTATCTTTTATCTCTGATACGAACACACAAGTGACCCGAGAACTTCGATCAACTATAAAGAACTAGATACACAATCCACAACAAAAAAGTTCCCTCACTAAATGATCACCCACTTGACGTTTTGGGTTGTCTTTTCGTTTAGTAGCATTCGTTCGTTCCGAAAGTAAGCATGCCTCAGTGCGCAGTGAAAAATTGTAAAAATCACACCTCCAGAACATTAAAAGAAAATGGAATGACATTTTTTAAATAAGTAGTTTTGTTATTATTATATGTGAATTGAAATTATCTTAGTATTTGGCCAAGAAAAGGTTATAAAACATTTTTTTAGTTTAATTTAATAATATTCGGCGAGAGTATAACCCTTTAAATTGAATAGACACTAGCGGAACTTACAAATCCATACCGTTGTATTTCAACATCATTTGTTCGGGTTATGCAGTGACTCTGTTCTAAAACAAATAGAGACGCTTTTTTTTATATTGTTTTTTTTTTCATTTTCATCTGTGTTATAAAATTTAAGTGTAAAGAGTATATATATTAATTCTGTTTTCTATACTTACATTAAAGGTATTATGGCAAAACCATTAATCATATAAAATTGAATTAATAAAAAATTTAACGTGCGTGACGTTTACAAACAAAGTTTTATTGGATTTTTAGTTTTCCTAGAGATCCTGTGCGATGTGGACAGTGGACATACGTGGTCGCACGTCAAAGATGTGAAGATTTTTTCTAGCCGTCGCAAAGTAGTGTCTTTTGCTCCAAGCATTTTTTAGAAAGTGACTCGTATGTCATTACAAAAGGAGTCAAAAGGTTACACAAAACAGCTGCACCTCAAATAGTATGTACCTTTTTATCACTTTTGATTTGGAGTTTCTTGTATTGAATAAAATAAAAAAATATATTTCATCTTCAGGACAAAGATGATGACAGCGAAGAAGACAAATGTTTTTTTTTGAGTTAGTTGCTTTTTTTTAAATAAATTATTACTTGTACTTAAATATCTATTCAGTTTCATAGCTAATTTCCTCTCTTAAATCTCAATAGGTCATTTCTGTTCAAAAAATTATACTAAGTTTTAAATAAGCAAAACATAATATATGTGTAATCGGGAAAGACACAGTTCTTTTCTTTTTTTATAAGTTATTTCATATTTCATAAAAAAATAAGCATAGAATATTAGGTTTATAAGCAATAATTAAGAAGAATGGCGGCGGCTGTGATTATCAATTGTAATGTATATTAATCGTCGGTTAATTTGAAATGAATGTGATTTTTTAAATAATAAAAGACCATAAAAACTAACATAAAAGTAAACGGCTGAACCAATTTTGATAAATCTTATCTGAAATCCAGCGCAAGAAGAAGCTTTCGAATAAAATAAACTGCACCATTAACATCATCAGTTTAAGAGCTATGATGCTCCTATACATACACAACACAATCAGGGGTTAAAAAGAAAACCACACCATTTCGTAGCATTTTGAATTTTTTAAAAAGTTTGTACGAAGATTTTATATGTGAAATCGACCCAACTAATATATTTTTAAAATTAACAAAGGCAACTCCACTCCTCCCATGTTCTACGTGACAGCCAGTGTCATCAAATTGTCTTACGTTATCCTTTGTTCAAAACCCAAAGTGGTATTTTACAAATTAAACAGATTTTATTTTGGACCTTATAATATTACGTTAAGGTTTAAATTAGATTAAAATGTTTGACACTTTAGAACTTTTTCATAATACATGAAGTGGTATACAACTATCTAAGTACGTATTGTAGTTAGGACACTTTTAAATTTCATTTTGTATGGGACTGTGTATCTAGTTTTCTATAGTTGATCGAAGCCCGAGAACAAAGATCTGCTTTTTACATAAATATTTTCGCTAACCGATCGGGAATTGTACCCGGAACCATCAGTTAAGCGTCACTAGTTACAGTCCAAAATATGTGCCTACCCTAAAAGAGACTATAGGTGTTAGTGTATTCCACGTGCCTGACCCCATCTTTATCTCAAAGTAAAGAAAATTCAGGTCAAAAACATTGTTAATCTCTTTTGAACTCCTTTAATCGGCATACCCCCGAAAACACACAGAAATAGGCGCATGAGTTGATTCTAAATGTGTCTCGGGAACAGGCTAAATAAAACGCGTATTTAACCCACACTGCGTTTGCGCAGCGAATGTAGGAAAGCTTAGTGCACTCGGTGTATTTTCGTTCTTTTTTTTTTTAGAAAAATACGTCATTGAGGCATGTTGGTTTTTCATTTAATTAATTTATAAATAATACCTAATCGGGTAGGCAGCCTTTCGCCTTCGCGCGCCAAATGCACACATGGTGTGCGAGATTACTATCGCAAGTGGCGTAAACAATCGCGCGACGGGACCCGAAGGCGACTACAGCACTTAATTACGATTTTATGATGCGTAGATAAGCATGACGCGCTGCATTGAATCGAAGAAAAAAAATACTACGGTAATATTCAGGACATAAACTAGATAAGTAGTTGCTGAAAACATGATTCAGCACTTTTGGTTCAAAATAAAAAGCTCACAAAGTCACCTCTAAATACCCAATATTTGTATCTTTTAAGCTGTAAAAACCATAGTAAAATGCAAACAGGAACTTGAATTTTCTATCAAAATGTTCTTGATTGAACACTCTCGATAAGTAGTTAACGCATTTTTCGATTTAAGCTGTCACCTTTCCATAAGTCTAATTTTTCTAACTTTCGAACATGTTTTTACGCACGCACGCTTTCATAGTCCGTAAACTTCGTGTATCGACACTGTTCGCACTGCCGGCCCAGGCCTGTTGAGAGACGGAGATGGCACTATTCCTATGTGTGCTGCCTTTATCGGGTGCTGTAGTCGCCTTAAGTTTTTTATAACCGCACTTGACGGCACGGGTAAAAAAAAGTTTTTGAGAATTCTATGTTTTCTTTCACTTTCTCTGTTTGACGCTTGGGATTTTAGGTAGAAACAAGAAAAACAAGTAAGTATTGTTGATTTTTTGGGCATAAAGCCTATTTCTTTGTTCTTTTATAATTTACCTCAACAGTTCTTACCCTTGATTACGCTGCTGAATGAATGAATAAGAACATCTAAAAATGTTTATCAAATGGTTTTGTACAAATGTTTTCAAGTGACAATTAATCGTTGTATTTCCATAATCCCGTTAGAGAGCTTTAATCTTTTTAGCGCCAAGAGTTGTCGTCAAAAACGTTCACGACACGCCACGTCATTAAAAAATAATTATTGATGTCGTGGCGTTCACTACACGCCACGACATTAATAATTAGAAAAAATACAGTTGAATTGGTACTTAATTTTATTTGTCTGATATATCAGACTTTGGCGGTGAAAAGGTTAAATACGACTGTAAAAATCTCCAACTACAATGTAAAACAATCTCATCTGTAGAAGTCACTTTTTAAGTAGCAATTTCAATGCAGCTGCTGAGCGAATGCAACTATGTCGCAGTCTTTTTTGTAAGTGCATCGCTTGGGCTTTTAACAGCGAGATTTTAGGTCAATGTAGGGTGAACAGCAGTTTCTTTGTATTAAATAAATAAATAAATAAATAAAATCATTTATTTCGGAAAGCAGGTTCCATATAAACAAGTACAAAAACATGTCAAAAAATTAAAAATATATCAAAATAAGAATTATAATTTTACAATAAAATTACAATAAAATTAAGCTGCTTGTAATTTTTGAAACATAATAATCTCAGTCTTCTTCCTTATCAAGTACTAGCTTTCCGCCCGGGACTTCGTTTCCGTGGAAATTTAAGAAAGTTATGTAGCCTATGTGTTTATCCAGGGTGTCAGCTACCCCCATACCAAATTTTATCAAAATTAGTCCAGCTGTTTGAGCGTGAAAGAGTAACAAAACATTCATACATCCATGCAAACAACCTTTCGCGTGTATAATACTAGTAGGGATGTAGCGAAATTGACAAACCTTGGTGTCAGTTTTCAAACCATCAAATGGCTTCCGTTCGGCTATAGTCAATGGCCAATAGCCGGGACCGACGGTTTAACTTTCCTCCAAAGCACGGAAACGCTGGTCAATATTGCCAATTTGGTCACCCATCAGAGAGACAGTTCCTTCAATTGTGACGGCCGGTTTGGTCGAGTGGTAGTGACTCTACCTCTTGATCGGCGAGTCCTGGATTCGATACCCAGTCGGGGCAAGCATTTGTGTAATAAAAGGCAGATGTTTGTTCTCGGGTCATGGGTGTTTTTGTCTGTCTTTATGTGTGTTTCAAGGGATCCACGACACAAGGGAAAAACTAGTGTGGGCCTTTGAGTGTGTAGCGTCTATTTAAAAAAAAAAATAAGTATCCACCCATGTTTTTATCTGCTAGTGATAAAGTCCAAATTTGAATTAATTTAGCCCTGTAACTGTGTGATCGATTCAGATCTGAACAGTGCGCACCACTGGGCTACGAGTGCTAGTTTTTATTACATACTGTATACCAGGGATGGCGAACCAATGGCACGCGTGCCATCAGTGGCACGCAACAAAATATTTTGGGCACGCCACCAATTGACAAAGCGTAGATAATAGAATACTTGCTACACTAGAAGTAGTAGATAAATTAACAAAATACACTATGCAGTTCAACTAACGAACTTAAGTGAGCCTACGTTATGGAAAGAGTACGCAATGGTGGGCAAGAAGCACTCTTGTTTAAGTTTAATAAAATATTTTCTGAATAAGTCAACATTATTTGATATGGCACGTCTATGGTCGCATTCAACATTTCTTTTAAAAATGGGACGTCAAAGGTTTGCATGAAAACTGTGGCATATAAACCTAAAAACACGGCATCCCTGCTATATATACTATGTTGTATATAGTCTGCTAAAACGTCAGCAAAATAGTAGAGCATATTCCGTATATATCAAGCTCGAGAGTTATTATCCAGATCATCTCATATTACGAGTTTAACTGCACATATGTGGGACACGGTTTAATCCGTACATTGCAGAATGCTGTAACCAATTTCGCTTTACATTTTCTATTTGACATTAACTGAGCGTTTGATGTACTATCGTGCTGTACTGTGTAATTTTATTATGTGCTTTCGCGTTACACGCTTTTAATGTGTTTTATGGTTATTGGTTTTAAAATAAATCTGTTTGAGACAGGATACGCCAAGCAAAAATATCCAACTTTTGTGTAAAATTTAGACATAGACATACAATTTATTGACAAGCACAGGTACACATTACATTACCCACAAAAATAATAAAACAACAACAAAAATAAAACACAAATACAACCAGGATACAAGAGTCATAGTAGTGTGCACCGCACCTATGAATGGGCAATGGCTCAGCTACATGTTGCAGGTAAACTGCAACGCTGGTTTTCGGCCAGTTGCCCCAAGTATTTCAGCTTTTTAGTTCCAAGGGTTTGGGTCGGTAATGTATAAGCTAGTTAGCCGTGATTAGAAAATAATTAAAATTATTGAACCCTTTGCTTCAAAGGTAGGCCTGCCCTATGCCCTACGCCCCTAATGTATATGGGGCTAATGATGATTGATACATATGTTTTTATAGAATCTACCTACATATTACATTTCTCGATGAACGTCATATATAATGTATATTTTAATATTCTTTGCGGTTCATCGGAAGATCCGTCCAGATTTTATTTTCAGATCATATGGTGGCAATTTTGTTTATTATAATTGCTGTGTTTATGTTTTTATGCCACAGTTTTGATCGGTTTTTTACCGGAATATTGAATTTTCCGTTTTCTTGACCGAGATTCAATATGGGCGTCCTAATTTTTAAAGAATTGTAGATACTCGTATATCTGTTTCTTTTTTAGTTTTTGTGTTCTTAAAAGCAGATCACGTTGAGCAATCCAAGTGTAATTGTACAGTACAGAGGGCCGCAAATCAAGTTACCAATGCGTGCACTTTGTGCTGTTCCGATAAGAATCGTTTTTCAATGAATTCGATTGCTTATAACTTTAAAACGGCTGAACCAATTTTCATCAGATATAGCTAAGACCATCTCGATCACGTCAGCTTTCAAAAACAATCCGCATCGAAATCAGTCCATTCGTTATAGACAGATACACACGTCAAACTTTATACTCATCTTTTTTTTTATTTATTAATGAAGGGTTCGCTCTTGACCACAATCTAGCCCAAGGGCAAAGATGCGGTCGAGGATGTAGCAAGCTCACCCAGAAGGAGCCTATTCACTCGAACTTTAAAGAGATTCGGGTTATATGAACTCGGAAATACAGACGCAGGCAGGGAATTCCATTCCCTAGCAGTGCGCAATACGATAGATGATGAAAAGCGCTCAGTGCGAATCGGTGGGATATCAACAAGATAGGGATGGTACCCCGCGGTGCGTCTGGACGCCCCCTTTTATTGGGGGTTAAAAAGACAATAAGTCGTAGCTGCTGGAGTCTAAGGTCTGTTTTACAGAACGCGACTCAGACTCTGATATATGATTGAGTAGCCGTCGTCTTTGTCATTTTGATACTGAGAGTAAGAAACAATCAATACTTAAGTATAGATAGATCAAGACTTGAGTCTCCTTCTGTAGTTGTATTCTTTATTCGCATTTCAAGCTGGAATTTAAAATAGCATTTCGCATAAAATAACCTGAACGGTCCTCGAACCCACGACCCCCTTGGCAATCGCTCTCATAAATCTCCAGCTCTCAAAATACCGTGGTAAACAAAGAGGAGAGTATTTAAAAACTTTCTGCGGCCTTGGAGGTGCGTGTGCGCATATGCAAGGCTGTTTCGATCTATCGGGAGTTTCGTGTTTAGTCCAGCAAATATCTTATCCCTACTAATATTATAAATGCGAAAGTAACTCTGTCTGTCTGTTACGCTTTCACGCCTTAACCGCTTAACCGATTTCGATGAAATTTGGTACAGACATAGATAAGCCTTTGGGAAAGGACATAGGCTACATTTATCCCACAGCGGGGCACGATATAACCTGTAGTCCGCGCGGGCATAAAGCTAGTAAGCAATAAAATTGTCAATTAGGTACCTGTATTTTTTTTATGGGCTAACTCTTGACTTAACCTCAATCTTAACCATTGAGTCAGTTACCTTTAATTAAGATTGTAAAAATGTAAAGAAACGGTTTCGATATAGGCACCAATGGTACATAAATTGTATTTCTCTAATCTTAATAAATCTACTTCTCTAATCTACTTCCCTATAAAAAAAAACTTCCCTACTAATATTATAAATGTGAATGTAACTGTTTGTCTTTTACGCTTTCACGTCTAAACTACTAAACTGATTTTGATGAAATTTGTTATAGAAATAGACTAGAGCTTGGGAAAGGACTAGGCTACCTTTTACAGCAAAAAAAAAAACTGGTTGCACTCCGGGAGTGCCGGCAGAAGTGAAAACTTGAACATATATTACTTCCTTGCGGTCTAAGAAGTTTTTACTTCACCCTCCGTCTTACGAATTTTCGATCAGGGTCAATCACGTGACCCTGACGCGAGTATAACATTTTTCACCATCCAAAAAGTGTACAACGCCGCTAAAGAAGTTTTCACATCAAAAATTAAAGAGTTTTGAAGATGAAATATGAAAAAGTATCATAAAAACGCTACCCAAAGTAACTATTCCACGCTAGTCGCGGGCAAAAGCTAGTCTATTCTAAATATATAAAAGGAGAAACTGACTGACTGACTGACTGACTGACATATCAACGCACAGCCTAAACGGCTAAACGTAGGCACTTGAAATTTGGAAGAGACGTAGCTTAGGTAACGTAGAGGTGCACTAAGAAAGGAATTCCCGAAATTCCCACGGGAACGGGAATTAGCGGGAAAATCCTAAATCTACACCGCAAAACAACTACAACCGCAAATGTATAACTTGTTTGTATTACACAAATAAATATTCTATTCTATTCTAAATTAACACGCAAACGAAGTTGCGGGCATCAGCTAGTAACCTATATGTCTCAAATTTCTGTAACCTTGAAGGTGCGCAAACGCATCTGGAAGACCTTGTCACAGTGTAGTGAAGCGCGGGGACGAAGAAAAAATAACCAGCTTTCGCAACGCTTTTTTATATTGTTAGACGATGTATGAAAACTTTCAGTGGGATGCCAGACACAATTATTTCTTATTTTCAACCGACTTCAAAAAAGGAGGAGGTTCTCAATTCGACGGTATTTTTTTATTTTTTTTGTATATTTATTACGCGATTACTCCGGCAACTGTTGTCCGATTTTCAAAATTCTTTATTTGTTCGAAAGAGTATACTCCTGAAGAGGTCCGATATAAATTTTATCGAAAATGATTCAGCGCTTTTAAAAAAAATCAACAAAAACAAAATATACTACAAACTAGAACATCATCTAAATAAATGAATGACATTTCTGTTTGTAGTTATTTGCTAATAGGCAATGTAGTCCGCAAAAAACTAGATATCTACTTTGTGCGAACTGTTGTTGGGATTGAAGTCGGTGACTCATACGTTTTTAACGTGGAAAATTATTATTTATTTCTAATTGCTTGACCGACGATGATAAAACATTGTTGAAGTGTTGATAAATGTATGTTTTTCCGTGTTAGTCTTACCATCCCATTGCACCGTAAACTTCCATGCTAGACTGGGAGTAAAAGAAAAACTTCGAATGTGCCAGCTACCTACTCTTCTCAGGTATACAGTAATAGTCTGTAAGAGGGATGTGGCGGTTTTGTTGTATAATGGGCGAAAGGCTGACCACCTCTCACCATTATGCAACTTGCTCCATCTGATAACCCTCACAATTTGTGTCAAACGTGGCATCTGGTGGTTCTAGAACCTCTGATCTTCTGCCTACCCCGTTAGGGATTATAAGCGTGACGTATGAATGCTTGTATGCGGGCATGTCCGAAAATGATTAAGACCCAGTTGCGGAGGGACCCCCCCCCACCCCCTCTGGTGAGATGTCGTGAAATTTGGCTCGACACCCCCCTCCCCCCTTAATCTCACGTAAGTTTTATGAAAATGCTTAGTTTTAGTGTAAATACGTTAATTGGTTTAAACTTTTAATAATCGAACAATAAAAAACAGCTATGATTTACTAATTTAAATTTGAAAAAAAAAATGTTTTAATTCAGTCCACGGGAACTCATGTCATGAGTACCTAGTCTTAAGAGTGGCTACCGGAACAACATAGTTTAGTTGGTTTAACTTAGCTTTCCCGCAATTTAACACTATTTCTTTTGGGGAAAATATTACGTGATATTTGTAGAGACACCTTCTCTCCCCCACGTGAGATTGAGTGAGATCTGGCCCGACCCCCTCCCCCCCCAAAACGCGGTTCTTAGCTATATTTAATCAAAATTTGTTGAGCTGTTTTAAAGTTAAGCAATCAAATGTCGGGAGTGATAATTTTTTTAAAATTTTGGAGTTATCTCAACTTCAAAAACACCTAATATCCGGATGCAGGTTAATTTTCTAACCTCTTGGTCACGAAACTACGCCAAAGTAAATAATAAAGCAGAGAAGTAAAATTGTAAGTAATCTAATAGGACAGCTAACTGGCAACTTGGTGCTAATTCGTTGTAGAGGTCAGCACAAATGAGACGTTAGCTTCTAAGTTAGAAGTGATTAGCTTGATTTATTTAACTTTGAGAGTAGCGTGATATCGTGTTGTGATCGGCTTAGAATAACACCACCCCATTTCTTTCCGTGGGTGTCGTAAGAGGCGACTTAGGAAACACAAATGAGACCTGCCTCCTTAATGGATTAATATCCATCTCAGGCAACAACACCTCATTTTTTTATGAATCTGAGGTGTTGTCCTATGGTCTCATGAGGTGTGGTAGGCTCTGTAAAGGGCCGTCTGGTTCGCGACCACCCTCCTACCGAAGTCCGACGCCAAACAGCTTGCTGTGTTCCGTCGGTGCGTGGGAGTACCGGTGCCTTATAGGCGTTTTCTGGGTTAACTCGCTCCATCGTCGACCTCATCTATGACCTTGGTCAAGATTGAGGTCAAGAGTTAACCCATCTTATAATTAAAAAAATTTAAATATACGGACTGCTTTGTAATGTTGCCTTTTACCTGTGTTTACAGCTGTTTTATATTATAAATGACTAACTACGGTTAATGGGCGTAAGTTGTTTAAAGATAGTTATCATAGGTCACTATCAGATTGCCTTTTAACCTCCGACAAAAAGAGGGATGGTATAAGTTTGACGGCCGGTTTGGTCGAGTGGTAGCGACGCTGCCTCTTGATCGACGGGTCCTGAGTTCGATTCCCAGCCGGGGCAAATATTTGTGTAAAAAGGAGATGTTTGTTCTCGGGCCGTGGGTGTTTGTGTTTGTCTTTATGTATGTATAAGGGACCCACAACACAAGGGAAAAAACCTTAATGTGAGCCTTTGAATGTGCAGCGTTTATTGAAAAAATATTATTATTATATGTATTGTAAGTTTGACGTGTGTATCTGTATGTCTGTATTTGTGTGTCTGTCTGTGGCATCGTAGCTCCTAAACGAATAGACTGATTTTGATATGGTTTTTTCATTTAAAAGCTGACGTTATCGAGGTGGTTCTTAGCTATAATTGATCAAGTATTACTATTACTAAAATTGATTCAGCCATTAAAAATTATAAGCAATTGAATGTCAGGGGTAATAAATGAACTGCAGATATATAAATAAAATAATAAATACATAAACTAGACCCAGAGAAAGATAACATTAAATGTCTTCGAAGTACTGTATCTTTCTTGCTTTCAAATTGCGTTGTATAAGTCCTTTAACAATCCAGTAATATTTGTATACAATCTAGATAACACACCAATTGACGCCAGAACAAACTAAGGCGTCTGCGAAACTGCAAATCTAATATTAGGCATAAAACCCGATGACGTACCTTCTATACGAGCGCGGTGTAATCTGTGGCCACTGCAATTTATTTCGTGTAGTTGCCAACTCGGAATTGAAATTTTGCTTTTGTTCAACGAAGTGGAAAAAAAACTCCAATGCGATATTCAGCTTTCTTATACTTTAATGTCGACGTGCGTGGCATTAAAGTACTGTAAAATGAATCTTAAAAGCTACGGAGCAAAGGTGTTTTCGTCCGTCGCTCCGTTTTCAGGCGGCGGATGTCTCTTCGTGCTTCTAATTTCGACAAAAAAAAAAACGTTGCTATGACCGCCGCGCTACGTCGCTTATGTATAAACAACGCCTTACGTTCGTGCTTTGATTTTGGCATATTTATAAAAGTGTATGCAACAAACATGAGTTCCTCTTGAATATTATAACTGTTAAAGTTGCTGGTAAAAAAAATTGTTTGCGCTACTCTGCCATTTACCACCATTCCGTGTGGTAAATGGCAGAGTAGCGCAAACAATTTTTTTTACCAGCAACTTTAACAGTTATAATTCCACTCTACATTTCTCAGAGCCCATACGTTTACATACCATTTTGGTGGAATTAATAACGAAGAAATTGTCTCCTTATTTCTAAACTTGACTGAATCAAATCCGACATAGGACTAATTCAAATAACCAATCAAACCACATTTACGTTATCTTAATGAAGTAATTTGCCAGAATATTTATCTCCCTGACAATTTAAATGTGAAATGTTTCCAGAAATTCATTTCAGTTAATTTAAACCATATTTCAAACTGACGCTGCGCTGTGTCACCTTTAAATTGACTCATTTTTTGGATGAAATACTCGTAGCTTGGACTTTCCTTGTATGTACTCTTAGGTATAATCAGGTAAGTGGCAAGTTGCCAACTTTAATGTCAAAGTTTTCAAACCGCCAAATAGTATCTGACTTAGTTCGATTCAATTCTGGGAAAAAAGGCGTTCCACAAGTCGTGATTTTGTCAAAGAATATTTGGAAATTTAAATCAAAGAATGGAAAGTCACCAAAATCAAGTAAAGAAGGCATCTCCTGGGTGAACTAGCTACACCCTCGATCACATCTTCGTCCCTGGGCTAAATTGTGGTTAAGAGCAAACCCATTAACCGATATAAATAAAATATTTTTAACAAAAAATTAACCCGCCTTCAAAAAGGGTGAAATAATTTTTTTAAACTATGTTCACGAGTAAGCAGCGATTACGGGTAAAACAGTAATTAGGTGAATTCATAGCGGAATATGGTAAATAGAGAGATTTTTTTTGACGTCGCGTCGGCGCCGGCTTAAACAGGTACAATTCTCAAACCGATCGCCAGATGGCATGAAAGATATCTAGAAATAGATGCTTCCGCACTAAAAAAATGTTTGAAATCGGTCTACAAATGACGAAGTTTTGAGGTAACAAACATAAAAAATAAAAAAATCACCTCCTCCTTTTTTTGAAGTCGGTTAAAAAGAAGGACGTATTACACGTCTGTTAGTCATCAGGGTGCACCGCGATGAGGATGTCGATTTTGGAGCACTAAAATGTTATGATTACATGTGTCCCCCACACCCCCTCCGACTTAGTTTAGTGGTTGTAGTCAACAACCACCGAGACCGATGACAGATTAGAGTGCCGGAAAAAGCTCGGAACTCTCAGGATGAATTGCTACTTGGTTATCCATAAAGATGTACCACTCTGTGCACGTTGCTTTAGCCTCCCTGATTGTTTTCAAAGGAATTAAAGTCTTAAGCACCACCTAGTAACATGCAGTGCGTGCCCTACCACCTGCACGCAACAAGACCTAATGGACGCTACTCAAACCGCTTTCGAATTTGAGTAGCGTCCATTAGGTCTAGCCACAACGTTATAGTTACTTGCCATCGACTCGCTAAGAAGAAAGTCTTAAGCTTTGCTGAAATTTTCTTGCATAAGCTTTCAGTTCTATCTTGATGGGATCATAACAGTGTCATCCGCCTCCGTTCCGCCACATGTAAAAATAACATGTAGGTCAGGACAGCTGAGACATGTCGCCCGGAGAGATCTCGCATATTCAGGTCGATAGCAAATCGTTTGTGACGACAAACAAGCAAACTTTCATCGTTTGTGACGGTATACTTTCGCCAAAAAATCAAAAAAACATGGTTCAGCCAGCCGGATTTTGCACTTTTCGGAGCACATCAGATCTCAGCTCCTGAAGGGTTTTCGGGATTCGTTCCTGATCAAAAGTAATGTGACGCGTATGTGACAGAAATCCAAACTGATTTCATCTATCGTGATGCAATACTTTTGGAGAAATCTTGAAAAACAAGTGTCCAGCCAGCCTGATATCCGGCTGGCTGAACCACTTGTTTTTCGTCGATTTCTCGCTAACTAACGCGTTTCACTCTGAACTTTTTTGATCAAAGGTTTGTGATGGCAATGTGACAGGGTACCATGCAGGTTTGAACGCCCGTAACGCATGCATTTTTGAGATATTCCAGAAAACTAAATGGTTCAGCTGGAAAAAGTCAGGCCAGCTGAACCACCTGTTTCTACCACTTCCAGGTGCGCTACACTCGAGGAATCTAAACCAAAGGTTTGTGACAGAGATGATAAATACGATGGTTCGTTTGTGACGGCTCAAAATGCAGCCCAAAAAAAGTTATAAGCGATTCTTTTTTTTCCATACATTGATTAAACTAGGTGACCATGCTTTCAGTATTGCAAGGACAGTCCCTAATTGAATTAAATATTAAAGCATTAATAGAATGAGCAAGGCGCCGTGTAGATGATTAAAATTATATTAACAATTAAATTAAACAATACTATATAAGTCATCTTTCAATATCACCTAATAAGGTACACTAGACGATAAATTATATTGCGCAATGAGAACAAATTATGCAAACGAGGGCTTTTTTGGCACTAACTTTTTATTTTAAATACAATCAATCTCAAAATAATTTAGTCAATCACGCTTATGGACAATATTTATGGAGTACTTTATGTAATACCGTCCTAACCTAGTGTATATAAAGCAAATTGTTCAAACCTATTGTTAGTTAAAGAAACTATTTTCTCAGTCTGTGATTATGAGATTTAAAAAGACTTTATTTTTTATATATAAATATTAGTAAATATTAAGTCATATTTCGTAAAGCCAAAGAAATAATAGTACACGCATGTACGCATGTTTGGTGCATATTATTATTATATAATAATTGTAAGAAGTAAAGCACAGTTATAATGGAAATAGTACATAAGTATAATGGATATTATAGATTAGTTTAACAAAGCAGCTTTACCTACCTACTATAATAAGGCCCACCACATCAGAAATTCCGAATTGGAATCCTCAAACATGTAAATCCACTTAATTCGGCAGCTTTATTTCCACACACGACTTACATGTGTGCTCGTTACTCGTTTCAGAATGTATATGTAGCCGCCCTTAGTAAGTAATAGTTAATATTTTCTCAATCTGTGATTACAAGGTAATTAAGACTTAAATTGTTATGCATAATTAGTGAATATTGAGTAATATTTTATACACTGTTAATTAAAATGTGATTTTTAAAAAATTATGTTATTTTATTTTATATGTATTTTCATAACATAACCTTTTCTGATTATAAGGCCAGGCCACAGCAACTACCAACACTGAACGCCCCACGCTAAAAATACTAAAGGTAAGTAGGTGTATGTAAGTAACAAAATTAAGAGAATAAATACTATTATTCTTTTGATCTAAAAATAATATGTCTAGAAGTTAAATGAACAACAAATTTGGTCCCACATTTAAATATAATAAATATGTACAAATTAGCCAATCAGTTTGTTTTAGGCATGACCATTGCGATTAAGTCATTGACAAACTGTTGGAAAAATCAACCGCGATGGAAACCCTTCGTACGTAGCATTTTTTAGCTTGATTCACAAGTGACTTGTTTTTATTCGTAGCTTTTGGCTCATCATTCTTGGATATTATCCTCTTGTGTGCGGTGCGTAACCAGTACCGCCGCATTAAGAAGTCATAATAATATTGCACGCAGTCATTCGTTCTCATTACGCAATATAATTTATCGTCTAATAGAACGGGACCCAAGGAGAATGACTTCATTTCCGTGGGACTTACCTCCGCCATACGAACTACTGGTATGTACTTATTCGGCATATGTTCCTGAACACAGAAAGTGCGGTAGTCACTTTCTGAGGGTATGGAGGGGGTAGCTATGACGTAACAAAGATGGCGGCCAGGCCTATTTTATTTACGCTATATTTAGATAACTACTGGGCAGATTTACTTAAATAGGGTCTCAAATGAAAGATAATTTAATATACATTGTTTTATTCGAAAGATGCATTAGTGTAAACCTAGTAACAAAATAAATATTTTCAAAAAACGACATTTTGTAAAATTAAACTTTTTTTTACTGTGTGAAAAGAACAGAAACGTTAGGATTACGGTAATTTAGCTTATTATAAAAAAATTGCTACACTTATCAGCATTCTAATGAACCTAAAAACGTTTAAATCGAGCTATAAACAACAGAACTGCAGTCGTCTAAGTGAGCGTGGGTAGCGCCGAACTGACTACGGTACTTAGATTTTGGTACGAATAATCTTGAAAATAACGTGATAAAACGAGTAGAATCACAGCAAAATGAAAAAGTATTACGAACAAGCATCATTCAAAATGAAAAAGTATTATGAATAAGCATCATTTTTTTGTCAAAATTTTTTATTTTATTTTTTTACGAACTATTTTTAAAAATTCTCGTAACAAAAATAACGCTTCGTATCATATCGAAATAAAACTCTTCATACTTGCACGTACTTGCGTTATATTTCAAAACAAAGGACTCAATGGTACTGGTCTGTACTGATGGACATGAGAGTGTAAACGTACGCACTCGAGGCAGAGGCAGGTCGCTGACGTGCGAGTGTGTACAGCCGCCGTTATATTTTTTACATCGGCAACACTGAGATTCATTCCGAGGAATCCCTGCACCGGGCTGCGCCGTGAACTTTGGCACTTTTCGCTTCATTCATTTGAAATCATTTGGTCAGGCCTATGACACTGTTAGTACCAATAACTGCGAAATGACGCTGCTATCGCCTTTTAAAACTAAAAAAATAGTTGATGTTTGATATGGGTTTCTTTAAAAAAAAGTTCTTTAGCTTCATAAGGAGCCCTAAATTTTGCTAGTTTAAAAGCATTAATAAAGATTTTTTTATTTGAATATTTGACCCATTTTAATAAATCATACATGAGTTGAAACAGACTCTTGAGTAGCTTCTGGAGTATCATCCTCATTTTGCCCTCGAAAATAATTATAAATAAACAAATAAATAAACGCTACACACTCAAAAGCCCACACTAAGGTTTTCCCTTGTGTCGTGGGTCCCTTAAAACACACATAAAGAAAAATACAAACACCCATGACCTGAGAACAAACAAATAAATCTTTGACATGCTGCTGGGTAGTAATAACTAACATTACTTAAATACTTAAAAGCAGTAGGTACAGTTTTAAAGTACAGTGTGTAATAAATATGCCTATTGGGTTTCTTCATGGGACAGACTGTCAGCCGACTCACCCTGCACTAGGAATAAATCTGTATTGAAGTGGTAAGACATCTAGTCAGTTCACGAGAGGCAAGGTTATGGTACTTATAGTTGAGTTGTTGTACAACTGAATAGGTACTTCGCTAAAGGCTTAACCAATTTCCAGAACTAGTAAATAAAAGTGAATAGATAGATTCTCAAATATAGACCCATATGTGTTGCCACAATTCCGTCAATATCATGTAGCGCAGAACACTTCACTTTGTAATAAATGGCAATCAGCCATTTTGTGAAAAAATTGTGGATAAGAACTTTTTTGAGTGACACCCAGGTGACACCTTTAACACTCATGTTTTCAAAATGGTTCAATGATAATCAATGGAAAAGTAAAAGAAAAAAGAAAAATTTTCAATGACTATCAACGTCTGACCTTTTTGGCGGGAGCTGTCAGGCAACTTGAAAGACTACTATAATTATTGAATTGTTTTCTTTTTTGGTGACCCCAGTGTCATTAGTTCATCACACGGTTACACATTACTCTCTCT
Organism: Aproaerema taeniolella; assembly: GCA_949987775.1. Classification (NCBI taxonomy): domain Eukaryota; kingdom Metazoa; phylum Arthropoda; class Insecta; order Lepidoptera; family Gelechiidae; genus Aproaerema; species Aproaerema taeniolella. The sequence continues at coordinate 18,174,784 of OX465258.1, read as the reverse complement.
GTTCTTTGTAGCTGACCCACGTGATGGAAAGTTTTGAATTTGAAAATTAAAATAATAGATATAGTGTGTCCAATTAAGAATAATACGTAACAGATTTTATGGACTTACCTACTTTATTCAGTGGTTCACCCAGAGCAATTCCGTTTTCAGTGAAGAGACATGTGTAAGAAAAGCGAATTCTCTTGCCTTCTTCATCGAATTGCGTTTTGTCAAAATGTTTTTGACAAACGCATTGTTTCAACAATTGCTCTTCAGAGAGTTCAAGGAGTAAAGGATATGTTGGCGCGAGTAAAGACATCCACAAACTTCTTAGATAACTGTTTCTCGGGAAACAAAAAAACCGTAGCGTTTTACCTGTTGCAGCGCAACCACCAACACAACACTTAAGCGTTTCCATGTTAAAGCAGGTTGCAAAAATAACCTAAGATTTGTTTAGATTTAGAAGTCATAAAAAAACAAATATAATTTGCAAAACAAATGTATTTATTTTAGATATAAAATTGTTACCAAATGTTGTTGATAGTTTTGACACTCGAAAATATTTTTTTTCACGTACCTACAAAATAAATAACAAAATTTTGTATGGAATCAAAGCTAAATGGTAATAATACGGGTTACACATGGCAAAAGATGCTTATGACAATCATAAAATAAAATAAATATAAATGCATTTTAGTCATTTCCGCGACGAAAACTGATAATATGTACTGCATTTATTTAGCAATGCACTTCAGTAAACGCCTGTGCGAACTATGAGGGCAATCATACATAATACCGTACTTGTACTTGCTCAGTGACAAGACGCCATCATGGAAGTTTGAGGTTATCTTGACATACAGCATGACGTCACAAGATGGCGAATTAAAGGCGATAGCAGCGCCATTTCGCAGCTATTAGTACTAACAGTGTCATAGGCCTGACCAAATGATTTCAAATGAATGAAGCGACAAGTGCCAAAGTTCACGGCGCAGCACGGTGCACGGATTCCTCGGAATGAATCTTAGTGTTGCTGATGTAAAAAATATAACGGCGGCTGTACACTCTCGCACGTCAGCGACCTGCCTCTGCCTCGAGTGCGTACGTTTACACTCTTATGTCCATCAGTACAGACCAGTACCATTGAGTCCTTTGTTTTGAAATATAACGCAAGAACGTGCAAGTATGAAGAGTTTTATTTCGATATGATACGAAACGTTATTTTTGTTACGAGAACTTTTGAAAATAGTTCGTGAATTTTTACGAACGAATTTTTTCGTTTTTTTTACGAATTTTTTTAATCATTATTTAATGAAGAAAATTTTTAGACAAAAAAAATGATGCATGTTAAAAAAAAATATTCCTGTTCATAATACTTTTTCATTTTGCTGTGATTCTACTCGTTTTATCACGTTATTTTCAAGATTATTCGTACCAAAATCTAAGTACCGTAGTCAGTTCGGCGCTACCCACGCTCACTTAGACGACTGCAGTTCCGTTGTTTACAGCTCGATTTAAACTTTTTTAGATTCATTAGAATGCTGATAAGTGTAGCTATTTTTTATAATAAGCTAAATTACTGTAACCATAATGGTTTCTGTTCTTTTCACACAGTAAAAAAAAGTTTAATTTTACAAAATGTCGTTTTTTGAAAATATTTATTTTGTTACTAGCTTTACACTAATGCATCTTGAGAATAAAACAATGTATATTAAATTATCTTTCATTTGAGACCCTATTTAAGTAAATCTGCCCAGTAGTTATCTAAATATAGCGTTAATAAAATAGGACCAGCCGCCATCTTTGATACGTCATAGCTACCCCCTCCATACCCTCAGAAAGTGACTACCGCACTTTTTGAGTTCAGGAAAACATGCCAAATAAGTACATACCAGTACTTCGTATGGCGGAGGTGAGTCCCACGAAAATCGTTATTTGAAGACTTTCTTACGAATGGGTCCCGCTCTATAAGTGTACCTACCTTATTAGGTGATATTGAAAGATGACTTATATAGTATTGTTTAATTTAATTGTTAATATAATTTTAGTCATCTACACGACGCCTTGCTCATTCTATTAAAGCTTTAATATTTAATTCAATTAGGGACTGTCCTTGCAATACTGAAAGCATGGTCACCTAGTTTAATCAATGTATGGAAAAAAAAGAATCGCTTATAACTTTTTTTGGGCTGCATTTTGAGCCGTCACAAACGAACCATCGTATTTATCATCTCTGTCACAAACCTTTGGTTTAGATTCCTCGAGTGTAGCGCACCTGGAAGTGGTAGAAACAGGTGGTTCAGCTGGCCTGACTTTTTCCAGCTGAACCATTTAGTTTTCTGGAATATCTCAAAAATGCATGCGTTACGGGCGTTCAAACCTGCATGGTACCCTGTCACATTGCCATCACAAACCTTTGATCAAAAAAGTTCAGAGTGAAACGCGTTAGTTAGCGAGAAATCGACGAAAAACAAGTGGTTCAGCCAGCCGGATATCAGGCTGGCTGGACACTTGTTTTTCAAGATTTCTCCAAAAGTATTGCATCACGATAGATGAAATCAGTTTGGATTTCTGTCACATACGCGTCACATTACTTTTGATCAGGAACGAATCCCGAAAACCCTTCAGGAGCTGAGATCTGATGTGCTCCGAAAAGTGCAAAATCCGGCTGGCTGAACCATGTTTTTTTGATTTTTTGGCGAAAGTATACCGTCACAAACGATGAAAGTTTGCTTGTTTGTCGTCACAAACGATTTGCTATCGACCTGAATATGCGAGATCTCTCCGGGCGACATGTCTCAGCTGTCCTGACCTACATAAAATAACCTCTAAGTGACTGGTGAAATTAGAAATCAGTCAGTCCAAGCATCGGATGTGGTCGGTTCACTTCCACATTCCCCATCGACAGCTGCCAATCGTCTATTTTCAGATGTGGGACAAGTCAGTGGGGCACGGAGCGCATGCTGCTGCCCAGGTGGTGCGCTTCAAATTGCTCTGGTGATTTGCGTTCACTGAAATTTAATTCGTTGTTGTCAGTGGCATATTGAGCGGTTTAAAATTCTGGCACCATTATCAATAAATCTTATTTAGCCTAAACCCTTCTTTCGCTGTTTCGAAGCGAGACTCATGCTCCTTGGTGGGGATAGGGGGATTTCCTTCATAGATTCCTCTTCCGCGCCTCGTCTGGACTAAGGGATATCCTTTAAGAATAGAAATGAGGAAGATTAAAAAAAGAAACAGGAAATGGAACTCAAGGGTTTAACTATAAATGAATACTCACTCATGTTACATCTTAAAGGTCCAGTTTACAGTTGTTCTAGAGTCTAGAAGCCACATGATCCTCTGTGTCTCTCTTTGCTCTGACTTATATTAAGAAGATGAGATCTTTTCCCTATAAAGATGATTGTTCTACGTTCATAAATCTCGATTAAGTTAGAGGCAATTTGGCAGTTTGAAAACTCTAATACCGGGCTTAGTCAAGTCTGCAATAAAGTTAATTATACCTACACGAAAAGGAACTTTCCAAATGCAACATCGCTTCTTTTTACCAGCCTATATACGTCCCCACTGAGGGGCACGGGCCTCTCTTCGAAACACAAAGGGGATTTAGGCCACAGTTTACCACGCCGGCCCAATGCGGGTTGGTGGACTGCTCGTCTTACGAAAATGAACATCGCTTCAAACTAAAACAAATAATTCAGACGAATCTAATACTTCGCATCATAACACGAGTTACTGCAAATAGACTGTTGTCTAGCTTCATCTGAACAGTTCAGAGACCTATTCGGTGGAATAGCCGGCAAACGCCACCTTGGCCCGGCTCCAAACGAAACCCCCACATCAATTATTATAGTAGAAGATGATATAGAGACGCAAACTACATTGATATGTCATTTGTCTCTGATAAAGATCATTTTTTTGATAACCATCTTGTATGCCGGGAACAGATAAGATGCTTTTTTAAACCTTAACTAGTAGATAGCTAGAGTTTTAGGGTTCCGTAGTAAACTATGAACCGTTCCGGTGTCGCCATAGTCGTTGGTACTACAAAGGTGTAACTTGTCACGGTTATAAGATTAGACCAACAAAACGGTAAAAAAGGGGATTTTTTTACTTGCTGATGTTATGGTGTTGTGGAATATCATTGGATAGATTTTGAAAGCTAAAAGGTGTATGTAAAGAACGTTTTTCAATTAAAAGATCCGTCTGTAAAATTTTAATCTTTAAAGTGTCAATTTTTGTTAGACTCAAGGAAGAGGGGGGCTCTTCCAGCTTGCTCCTAAAAATTTGAAAGAATTTCCACAAATATAAAAATTAAAAGGGAAACTGTCGCAACTAGGTGGGCTTTTCAAGTTAACGAGTAATGATCCATTAAGTATAAAGTTTGAGCTTGAGCTTCTCGACATGAAGTTATCTGCCAACCTTAACTTCGCCACATCCATCGAGTCCAAAGATCAGCTCCTATCCCTTTATAAGGCACAGTTACGATCTTGCATGGAGTGTTGCAGCTAGGGCTTCCAATACCGGGATCCCGGTATTGGCTAATACCGGGACCCCGGACTTTTTTAGACATTTTCAATACCGGTATTGAAATGTCTAATACCGGGATCCCGGTATTAGTGATTTCATTTTATTTTTAGTACAAAACTCGATGCAATAGACAATCACTGCCGCAGAAACACATTAAATATATTATTTCAAAAATTTCCAAATCGATATTTTAATTACTTAATGACTTAGTGGCAATGGCAATTACAACAAAATTAAGTCATTTTAAGAGTCCTTGCCAGTTTGAGGTGACACTAGCGCCACGGCGCCCGGTAGCGGAGGGAAAATTCCCAACACGCCCCGCCTCGGGTGCAAGGCGAAGCAGTTAGTCATCAAACAGTGAGCAGTGGAATTGCACGCGTTATCATAGCAGTGTTTTGGCTGGCTCTGATCTGTGCCTTTGTGTTGTACGTGCTTTATAACTGGATGGATACGATACGACATAAAAATGTAAGTTATGACTTGTATGAGAACTTATATTTTTTATCATACCGTGTGGTGATCGGTTGAGAATAACACCACCCCATCTCTTTCCGTGGGTGTCGTAAGAGGCGACTAAGGAAACACAAATGAGACCTGCCTCATAGTAATCCATCCCAGGCAACGACACTTCATTTTTTTTCTGAATCTGAGGTGTCGTCCTATGGTCTCATGCGGTGTGGTAGGCTCTGTAAAGGGCCGTCTGGTTCGCGACCACCCTCCTACCGAAGTCCGACGCCAAATAGCTTGCTGTGTTCCGTCGGTGCGTGGGAGTACCAGTGTCGTTATAGGCATTTTCTGGGTTAACTCGCTCCATCGTCGACCTCATCTTTGACCTGCTTGGTCAAGATTGAGGTCAAGAGTTAACCCATCTTATAATAATAAAACAAACGCTTAATTTTGATTTTGATACTTATGTACTCAAAAACGTACCACAGCACAAGAAGATCGATATTTGGTGAACACCATGCTTCGTAATCGCTTTCTCACAAGAACTAAACTTACAAATCAGTTTCGACGCCTCGGAGGAAGTAACCCAAGCGCATGGACGGTAAGACGACGACTTGCTGAGGCTAACTTGAAACCACTAAGACCTGCAAACGACCCTAAATTGGAGTGTGGGTATCGTATTTCAAGACTAAGGTATGCCTAAAACCAGTTGAATTGGAATATTGAAGATTGGTCAAAAAAAAGTTATGTTCTCCGTCGAATCTAAATGTATGCTCTACGAGCACGATGGAAGACAGTGTATAGAAGACCAGGGGAAAGGTTCAAGCAAGCATGCATCGAAGAAAAAGTAGCCTAAGGCGGTGGGTTTGTACTTATGTGGGCCGGAATTTCTTCTGAGAGTCGCACAGAACTGGTGTTCATAGCAAACGGCTCTTTAACTAGCGAAAGATATGTGGAAGAAATCCTAAATGAACACGTTGGTTCATTTATGGTCAATTTGGGTGAGGATGCCATTTTATGCATGACAATGCCCGACCTCACACAGGTCAGATTGTAAATGACTATCTTCAAGAGATGAACATTACTCGTATGGACTCCATACTATGGAGTGGCCAGCATGCAGCCTGGATATCAACCCGATCGAGCATGCTTGGGACGAGCTAGGGAAATTCGTAAAACAACGAAACCCTCCCCCAACCACACTTCGTGAGCTCACAATTGCTCTCACAGAGGAATGGGAGAATATTCCCCAAAATCGTTTCAGGAACTTGATGTACAGTATGCCGAACCGCGTAAACGCAGTAATGGAAGCACGAGGAGGAAATACGAAATATATAAATTCAAAAAATTCGTAATGTTATTCAAAAATTGTTTTTGTTTTATGGCAAGATCAGCAGTTTTTTTCTTATGTAATTTTTTGTAAATAAAATTTTGTAAATCATTAATTTTATTACTTTCATTTAAGGGGTATTAAATGGTCTATTAAACACAATTTTATTAATATGATTAATTTAAATAGAGACTGTTATATGACCGAAATTTTCGTAATTTTTTAGTACGAATTATTGTATACAAAAAGACTGATCTGTCTGAGTGAGACGTAATAAATATTATAACATAAATATTATTACATAAATAAATGGTTTTGCATGGCAAACTTATTTGTTTTATTTAGTGGAGAAAATACCGTCTACAGAAACACCTTCCGAAAGAATGATAAATCTGAAAAAAAATTTTTTTTTCAATAGTACCGGTATTTTTTTTTTTTTTCGGTATTAATACCGGTATTCAAAAAATCCGGTATTCGAAAGCCCTAGTTGTAGCCACCTTTGGGACGGTTCAGCCAAATACCAACTAGCCGCATTGGATTCGGTGAATCGCAGAACCTTATGTTATGACGCATCTAAAAAATAAACTACAAAGCCTAGCTCACAGACGCAAAGAAGGTTGCCCTTTGTGTTTTTTTTTACATTATGTGGACTTTTTGGCATTATTTTTGAATTAACTTTAAGGAACCATTCACCGTCATTAAATATGTTTCATTTAAGAAGACATTTACAAATCACGCGAAACTGGCCAGTAAGTTGCGGAAAAGAATATTTAAAAAAGTAAGAAGGCCGCGCGTCTCTCATGCGTGGATATTTTTAATTTTCGAATGTCGCGACACTGGCCACTTGTAAAAGTAATTAGATTTTTTAAAACCAATCTAATAGACTTTCATATAAAGCGGCGATTTATGTGACTTCACCAATGTCAGTATTTAGCTGCGTTTAGGTTCTTCTTGGTGTCTTGACCCTTTAAGTAGTTATATGGGGTTATGGGGTGACTTTAAAGTAGCGAAAATTAAGGATATAAATCAGCTCATGAAATTGAACCACTTTGACGAAGAAACTAAGGTCGACATATGAAAAAAAATACACAGATTTCGTACCTCACACGACTATCGAGCACATTGGAAATGAATCTACGGAATTCGAAAAAATATTCTTCTGACTTTTTGTCTTTTTTCAAAACGGTTAGGCTACAGGGCATCCCTTAACCCGATCGTCTTTGTTTTAGGCTCAAATCGTAGCTATATTTTTTTAAATAATTTTAAAAAGTTTCCTAAAAATTTAAAGTGTTCAAAAAAACATATACAAGGTGTTTCAAAAAAACCCAAAAAAAGAAATTCCAAAATTTAATTTTAAAAGTGAAATAGTCGCAACTCTAGTAATCAGTTGCACGGTTTGACATCTTTCAAAATGAAAGTTTCATATAATTAATATGACATACTTGTCATATTTGTAATAGAGCTGCACAATAAGCTAAATTTTAATGATTTTGAATTATCTTTTTTTTTGGGTTTTTTTGAAACACCTTGTATTTACATATAGCGACGCAGATAATTCACCTAAAACAACGGATAAACACAAAATAAGGGTAAGGGACAGTTAGCCCAAAATGGTGGAATCTACCCTTATCTGGTATCGGTTACAAGTAATTATTTTATCCCGGAAACGTGAAATTAAAGAATTTTCGTTATTTTCCTAATTTGACTACTGCGCCCTGCGCGTGTAGCTCAGGCCAGCAGACCCACGGAATTTAAACAATGAATTTAGGTATTCTATGTATGCCAATATACAGTACCTTCCTAGTGCCTATTGATGCCAAAAGAACCATATCTAGTGCCATCATAGTTTAAGAAATATAGGTCGTTGTTTGTGGGTCTGCTGGACGGATATCAGCCCAGCAGACCCACCTCTCGTACACGGAAACGGCTAAAGTTAGAGACATGGTTCTAGTTCTAAGCTTTAATGCTTTACTTGGTGCCATCGAGAAAAAAGTTTCAAACCTAGTGCTTCAAGCGTTTCGGAGCTATAAAACGATCTTGGTGTGCCTGCTGGGCGGAGGTTCAACGCAGCAGACCCACCTCTCGTACACGGAAACGGCTAAAGTTAGAGACATGGTTCTAGTTCTAAGCTTTAATGCTTTACTTGGTGCCATCGAGAAAAAAGTTTCAAACCTAGTGCTTCAAGCGTTTCGGAGCTATGAAACGATCTTGGTGTGCCTGCTGGGCGGAGGTTCAACGCAGCAGACCCACCTCTCGTACACGGAAACGGCTAAAATTAGAGACATGGTTCTAGTTCTAAGCTTTAATGCTTTACTTGGTGCCATCGAGAAAAAAGTTTCAAACCTAGTGCTTCAAGCGTTTCGGAGCTATAAAACGATCTTGGTGTGCCTGCTGGGCGGAGGTTCAACGCAGCAGACCCAACACGATAGCTCCATAACTAGAAGGTAATTGGTATGAAATCTCATATCAACGTTTAGTGTGTAATTAGTGCCTTAGCTTAACATAAAAATATCTGTTTAATTTGACTTCCAAACATAACAAATAGCCTCTGAAAGTTCTGCATACATTTCAAAATGAATACAGTCGCGTACATAATCAATAGTTTTTACGTAATTGTTGATACAATATGGATTAAATGTCTTTTTTACAAGCTTGTATTTTATTTTCAATGTTCGTAAAGGTGATTTTTGTCCACCAAGTGACCTTTTATGTACTTACAAAGTCTTCCCCCTTGTCTGCGTGCGGGGTTTATTAGTTATTAGCACAGTTTAAGCGCTAAGTACCTAAATCAAAAATTACGTATTTTAATTTTGATATATGATAAAAATATATCTTCAGGTTTTATTAGGTGTGCGTTATCGTCTTAACTTATATTCAGAATACAAATATATCTCGGTACTATGTGACTGTGTATAAGATTGGGACTAAAAAATTTAAGAGTTGAAAAATGATTTTTTAATGGGTAAGTTAATAGCATATAAATTATGTAATTATGAGTTTGGGTTATTTTATGTTTATTTTTGTCCTTATAGACTGTATTTTAGAGCATTTAAAGAAAAGCATTTTAATCAAAAAAACATTTTTACTCTTGATTTATTTTTGGTTTTTTATTGCTTAACGAATAGATTATACGAAAAAAATATATAACGAAGAATTCAAATAATCTAAGTAGAGTTTTTCGACAAGAATGCGTGTGAATTTCAAAATTTAGGTACGAAAAACTTCTATCAGAAAATCGTAGATGGCGCATTGCCCCGCACTGTCACCGCGCCACCGCACTGTGCCGCTGCGCCGACGACGTGACGGCGTTTCGAATTGGGATTACCATTTTGTCATTTTACCATTTTGTTTTTTGACATTTTGTCTGATTAGCTTCTAACCGCCGTTTAATCGTTAGTTATATTTTTGGTGAACACGGGCCTTAGATAATTTTTTTAGAATTATGTAATCCTACAACTTGTGATAACAATTTATGCTACCAATGGTATTTTTTACTAAATGGGTCTTACTCATCGCTAGCTAAGTTCTCTTTGTGGTTTTTTTAACATAAAAAGAAAAGCAAGTAAGCATATCAACTTAAAGTGGCTTTTTAAATTCAAATATACAAGTTCCCGTACATCTGAAGGAACGCTAAAGGCCACAAGTAAAATGATATCGACGAGAATGACCCAATAAAAAGTTATTTTATGATTTTATGTATTTTGATATTTTATACTACCGACGTTGATTGTTATAAATAAATGATAACCTTTCAAACCGTATTTAATTACTCACTAATTAATGTCTCATAACTAATGTTCACTAAACATACAGATTTTAATTTCAACTGATAATTATCACATCATAAATAGAAAAGAAAGTTTCAAAACAGGTTTAAATTTACAATTTTTATATATTTTAACGCTGGTTCTTACCACGATTTGTGTACATATATCACCTCAACTAAGCATATAAAAAGTGATGAGAACCCGTGTTAAAATGTATAATTTTTTTGAAAAAATCTTTAAAATCCTAAACTATAGTGTTTTCTTATTATTATCCAAAAAAAGTGGTGAAACATTTTTGACATGATCGGGATTCGAACCCGGAAGCTCGCGCTGTTAAGCCATCTGACGATTTACCTAAACCATAGTCAAGTGCTGAAAGTCCCCCTTCATTAGCGCAACCCTTCATTGCGTGAACCCTTCATTAGCGCATAGGCCGCGCATAGTCTTAAATACATTAACCTTCGATCAACTATAAAGAACTAGATACACAATCCACAACAAAAAAGTTCCCTCACTAAATGATCACCCACTTGACGTTTTGGGTTGTCTTTTCGTTTAGTAGCATTCGTTCGTTCCGAAAGTAACCATGCCGCAGTGCGCAGTGAAAAATTGTAAAAATCACACCTCCAGAACATTAAAGGAATATGGAATTACATTTTTTAAATAAGTAGTTTTGTAATTATTATATGTGAATTGAAATTATCTTGGTATTTGGCCATGAAAAGGTTATAAAACATTTTTTTAGTTTAATTTAATAACATTCGGCGAGAGTATAACCCTTTAAATTGAATAGACACTAGCCGAACTTACAAATCCATACCGTTGTATTTCAACATCATTTGTTCGGGTTATGCAGTGACTTTGTTCTAAAACAAATAGAGACGCTGTTTTTTTTCTATTGTTTTTTTTTTCATTTTCATCTGTGTTATAAAATTTAAGTGTAAAGAGTATATATATATATATATATATTAATTCTGTTTTCTATACTTACATTAATACTACAAAATTGAATTAATAAAAAATTTAACGTGCGTGACGTTTACAAACATAAAGTTTTATTGGATTTTTAGTTTTCCTAGAGATCCTGTGCGATGTGGACAGTGGACATCCGTGATCGCACGTCAAAGATGTGAAGATTTTTTTAGCCGTCGCAAAGTAGTGTCGTTTGCTCCAAGCATTTTTTAGAAAGTGACTCGTATGTCATTACAAAAGGAGTCAAAAGGTTACACAAAACAGCTGCACCTCAAATAGTATGTACCTTTTTATCACTTTTGATTTGGAGTGTCTTGTATTGAATAAAATAAAATAAATATGTTTCATCTTCAGGACAAAGATGATGACAGCGAAGAAGACAAATGTTTTTTTTTGAGTTGGTTGCTTTTTTTTGTTAAATAAATTATTTCTTGTACTTAAATATCTATTTAGTTTCATAGCTAATTTCCACTCTTAAATCTCAATAGGTCATTTCTGTTCAAAAAATTATACTAAGTTTTAAATAAGCAAAACATAATATATTTGTGTAATCGGGAAAGACAGTTCTTTTCTTTTTGTATAAGTTATTTCATATTTCATAAAAAAATAAGCATAGAATATTATGTTTATAAGCAATAATTAAGAAGAATGGCGGCGGCTGTGATTATCAATTTTAATGTATATTAATCGTCGGTTAATTTGAAATGAATGTGATTTTTTAAATAATAAAAAACCATAAAAACTAACATAAAAGTAAACGGCTGAACCAATTTTGATAAATCATATCTCAAATCCAGCGCAAGAAGAAGCTTTCGAATAAAATAAACTGCACCATTAACATCATCAGTTTAAGAGCTATGATGCTCCTATACATACACAACACAATCAGGGGTTAAAAAGAAAACCACACCATTTCGTAGCATTTTGATATTTGTTAAAAAGTTTGTATGAAGATTTTTTTATGTGAAATCGACCCAACTAATATATTTTTAAAATTAACAAAGGCAACTCCACTCCTCCCATGTTCTACGTGACAGCCAGTGTCATCAAATTGTCTTACGTTATCCTTTGTTCAAAACCAAAAGTGGTATTTTACAAATTAAACAGATTTTATTTTCGACCTTATAATATTACGTTAAGGTTTAAATTAGATTAAAATGTTTGACACTTTAGAACTTTTTCATAATACATGAAGTGGTATACAACTATCTAAGTACGTATTGTAGTTAGGACACTTTTAAATTTCATTTTGTATGGGACTGTGTATCTAGTTTTCTATAGTTGATCGAAGACATTAACAATCTTATTGTGAGACAACGCATCATAAAACAGTAGCGCCATCTATTGGTTTGGGAAAGCAACATGCAGATACGTAGCCCATTTTTTTTTAAATTTATTGCCTAGTCGCCTTTTACCTTTTTACAAAATAAGTTGGCATATCTATATAATAGGTATGTAGTTAATTACTATTAGGATACATGAACGATTACGAATGGGGTTATAAACTAAAAGCTCTTTAGAGGTGGCAGCATTGTTGACTGTTCCGTGTCAAGCTGCGGCGCTGTCATTTTATTTAGATTGCGAGCAAGTGTTTTTTATTTTTTTTGCGGAAATAATTACTCAAATTAAAGTTAAATTACAAAGATGTGTACTTCAAGAAAGAAGAGTTGAGTAAAAGAAAAGCTACTTTTTTAAAACTTTTTTTTTGGATCTTTGGGGAATACATGTACACCGTATTTTTGCAGTTAATAGCTGTGCAAATTGTCAAAATTCATTAATTTACTATAAATAAATTGTTTTTTTACGAAACTAATATGGAGTTTTCGTATAATACGTAAAATTTTAGGATCAGTCAACAGAGGCGACATCTGAAGTGAGAAATTGGCAGTTTATTACCCCATTCAAAAAATATGTTGGCATATGTAACCTAGTTTAACTTCGTTATGTAACCTAGTTATTGAGTTTTGAGCGTGACTGTACCTCGGTTGTTAAAATGTATGGAGAACTTTCAGAGGCTATTTGTTATGTTTGGAAGTCAAATTAAACAGATATTTTTATGTTAAGCTAAGGCACTAATTACACACTAAACGTTGATATGAGATTTCATACCAATTACCTTCTAGTTATGGAGCTATCGTGTTGGGTCTGCTGCGTTGAACCTCCGCCCAGCAGGCACACCAAGATCGTTTTATAGCTCCGAAACGCTTGAAGCACTAGGTTTGAAACTTTTTTCTCGATGGCACCAAGTAAAGCATTAAAGCTTAGAACTAGAACCATGTCTCAAATTTTAGCCGTTTCCGTGTACGAGAGGTGGGTCTGCTGCGTTGAACCTCCGCCCAGCAGGCACACCAAGATCGTTTTATAGCTCCGAAACGCTTGAAGCACTAGGTTTGAAACTTTTTTCTCGATGGCACCAAGTAAAGCATTAAAGCTTAGAACTAGAACCATGTCTCTAACTTTAGCCGTTTCCGTGTACGAGAGGTGGGTCTGCTGCGTTGAACCTCCGCCCAGCAGGCACACCAAGATCGTTTTATAGCTCCGAAACGCTTGAAGCACTAGGTTTGAAACTTTTTTCTCGATGGCACCAAGTAAAGCATTAAAGCTTAGAACTAGAACCATGTCTCTAACTTTAGCCGTTTCCGTGTACGAGAGGTGGGTCTGCTGGGCTGATATCCGTCCAGCAGACCCACAAACAACGACCTATATTTCTTAAACTATGATGGCACTAGATATGGTTCTTTTGGCATCAATAGGCACTAGGAAGGCACTGTATATTGGCATACATAGAATACCTAAATTCATTGTTTAAATTCCGTGGGTCTGCTGGCCTGAGCTACACCCCTGCGCCACTGTCAGAATTCCATTACATTGCTGGTTTTCGTGTTTTACGCTTTTATCATTGTGTGAATTCGAATTAATAAATAAACTTGACTATGACTATGTAGTATGAAAAAAGAGTTTTTCGACTACCGACTAGCTGCCAAGCTTTTGGCAAACTTTCGAAGTGGCCTCTAGACGTTCGCGAAAAGATTTATATCTTATACTTCTACTGTGGAAATTGAAATTAATTTATTTTTTAAAAGAAAGACGCGGAACAGCCGGATACGAATGATATTGGACATTCGTTTTAGTAGAAACTTGTTAAAAATGATAAATTTAGATCGTGACATCTCTAGTGACCGTGGTTTGTGATGTACAGGCAGCAGCACGTCAGTTTATCCATTTGCACTACGAAAGCCAGCGCTATTTCGAGTGAGATAAGGGCGATGTCAAGGTTAACATCTGTATCTGTAGTGTGTACAATTATTATTCGATATGTTTGCAAGAGATTGATAAGTATGTGGCTTCAAACATTAACCTTTTCACCGCCTAAGTCTGATATATCAGACGTTTAAGTTTCGTGCCCTCGCCGCCAAAGTCTGATATATCAGACAAAATTTTTTTTTTTACTTAAATATCGTTCACCAAGCGTTCGCCATACGTCACGACATTAAAAAAAAAATCATGTCGTGGCGTGTGGTGGGCATTTTTGACGAAAACTCTTGTCGCTAAAAGGGTTAAACAAAGTAAGAACCGTTTACTCAAAAATGTATGAGGCTTGTAATTTTTTATGAACCCCAGATTAAAAAGAGGGGTGTTAGAAGTTTGAAGTGTGTATTTTGTGTATCTGTGTGTCTCTGTCTATGGACCGATTTCGAAGCGGTTTTTTTTTCCAAATTAACATTACATTTGTTTAGACTACAGTCTATTATATGTATGTGTAGTTGTATTAATATTAGTAGTTTATATTAGTATTTAGATTTCAGTGGTTAATTGTGCACGTCTGTCTTTATTTATTTTACGCCTCTCACTGTCCCAGGTCTGCTGGAAGAAATTTCTTAAAGAAGTAAGCTGTGCCTTTTGTGTTCGTTTTTCTATTTGTCTGTAATATTTGTGATTTTTCCTGTGTACAATAAACTGTTAAATGAATAAATAAATAAAGTCGCCACGTAGAAGAAAGCTGACTTAATCGAGGCTGTTCTTAGCAACATTTGATCAAAATTGGTTCCTATAGTATCCTTATTTCAATCGTAATCTGAAAAACAATGACTGCATAAAACAAAAGCTGTGCAATTTAATTAAATTAAAACGGGAAGGGTTCAATTTGTCGAGCGAAGTTAAATTGAAAATGATCACGGTGCTATTAATCCGTTTCAATGAATTTATTCAAAAAGTTCAATGAACGAAGTGGCAATGGATATGGAAATTTTATGGGTGTGTCGTGTAACGGAGTAATGATATTTATGGATACGGGTTTTCATAAACAATCTTTGGTAATTAAATAAGTCTCGATTCACATCTTCTTTTTATCGTGTAGGTATAGTCAGTGTGTGGCGAACTTGGCTAACACTCGGTGTCAGAGTTTTCAAACCGCACATAGATCTCTGACTTGGTTTTACGACTGTAGTCAATCGACAACAGCCGGGTTTGACAGTTTAACGTGCCCTCCGAAGCACGGAAACGCTCGTGATAAATTGCCACTTTGGTTACCCATCAGGTTCCCTGCCTATGTGTACGTTGCTTAACCTAACTGATCGGTTGAGATCAGCGAGCGCTACTGGGCTACGAGCGCTTCGATTCACATGTTTCTTATAGATCAGAGGTTCCCAAACTTTTTTTCTCATAGACCACTTTCAAGATTTTGCTGGGTCCGGTGGGCCCCCTGCAGCTACATTTCCCCCCCATTAGACCCCCATCGAGCCGCCCGCGGACCCCTGGGGGTCCACCTGGACCACATTGGGAATCAGTGTTATAGATACTTATTTATTTCAGTAGGTATGTGGCGAACTGGACCAACCCTGATGTCAAAGACCGTCAAATGGTTTCTTGGTTCAAGAACTGTTGTCAATCCACAACGCCGGAACCCACGACGTTTAACGTGCCTTCGAAGCACAAAACCCTGAATCACGGGCTCTACTCTGTACTATCTACGATCGACGGACGCCTGATAATTGTCACTACCTGTCACTGTATAGTACAAGACAAAGACGTACTGACATTTGACGCTTCTAAATTTCTATCGTAGGTAGTACGAGCAAAGCCCCATATCCGCTATTCGAGTGACATGATTTCCCTGGGATACTTACGCAAATACACAAAATGACAAAAATGTACATGCCTAATCACGGGCGTAGAACAATTGTCCTTGTTTACAGAAAAAAGTACCAGACTTACATAATACACACATCAAAAAGTCTAAGCAACACGCACGATTTTTCATACAACAGAGGCCTTTTTGAGAAGCTGTGAAAAGTAATTATGACACGTATTTTGAATAAAATCTTTAGTGTGAGCAAGTTCTAAACCTCAATTTTCAATTTTTTTTTTTAAAGGCACTGGTACTCCCACGCACCGACGGAACACAGCAAGCTGTTTGGCGTAGGACTTCGGTAGGAGGGTGGTCGCGAACCAGACGGCCCTTTACAGAGCCTACCACACCGCTTGAGACCATAGGACGACACCTAAGATTCAGAAAAAAATGAAGTGTCGTTTGCCTGGGATGGATTACTAGGAGGCAGGTCTCATTTGTGTTTCCTTAGTCGCCTCTTACGATACCCACGGAAAGAGATGGGGTGGTGTTATTCTCAACCGATCACCACACGGTTAAAATTCCTTTTAATTAACTTTAGAGAGACGAAAATTAAAATTAAAAGACATTTTTTTCCGCTTTTAGTAAGTATGAAAATAGTGAAATGAATTTTTTATTTTTGTCTCTATCACAAATTTCTAGCTAGATAAAGTTTATTTATATGAATAGAAAATTGAGGTACACAAACTTGCTCACACTAAAGATTTTATTCAAAATACGTATCATAAATACTTTTCATAGCTTCTCAAAAGTCCTCTGTTGTATGAAAAATCGAGCGCGTGTTGCTTTGACTTTTTGAAGTGAAAAAAAAACTTCTTTAACGGCTTTGTGCACTTTTTGGGATGGGTAAAAAATGTTAAACTCGCGTCAGGACACGTGACCTGATCGAAAATTCGTAAGACGGAGGGAGAGTAGGAAGTAATATATGTTCAAGTTTTCACTTCTCCGGCACTCCCGGAGTGCAACCAGTTTTTTTTACGTGTGTTGCTTTGCTGGTTGTCATTGTCACTAAATCAAAACTTCTTTCCTCATATAGCAAACTAAACTTACCGAGTACTAAGATAGCATAAACACACAGAAGTAGTGAGCGCCTAGGGAGCCGTTTGTGCGGACGCGACTAATGGGGGGCATACATCAGTTGGAGTGTACTCTTATCTGAATGATGACTACTGGTACTAGGGTTACATGAGCGAGAAGAAGCTTTGTTACGAGTAGTTTGAGTAGGTTGAATGTTGTTCACTATGTATCATTTGAAATGTGGGAGCATAATGATTGGCTCTAATCTGGCTTCATTAATTAAGAATTGACACTCCATTGAACACCTGGATGATGGGAAAGGTTGAGGGTACCAGAGCCATTAAAACAAGCCATTAAAGTTACAATTAAACAGCCCGTTCACGAATGCATCAGTAAAAGTGCTATCACAAAGGAATGGTGCCGGATAATCGAACTGGTGAAGAGTTTACCGATTAAGAAGAAGTTCTAATTGGATAATATAATATTATGGTATAGAATATAGAAAGTATAGAGCGGTGATAGCCCAGTTGGTAATGAGCCAGACTTGTAATCCGAAGGTCGCGGGTTCAAAACCCTGGTGCGGGCCTGTACCACTAAATTTGTCTTTTCGGATTTATGTACGGATTTCTAATTATCACTTGCTCAACGGTGAAGGAAAACATCGTGATGAAACCCGCCCGTCCAAGAAAATTTATTTTCGATAGATGAGCGGTCCACCAACCTGCATTGTGCCAGCGTGGTGGACTATGGTCTAAATCCCCTTCGTGTTTCGAAGGGAGGCCCGTGCCCCTCGGTGGGGACGTATATGGGCTGGTTAAAAAAATAAAAAATAATATCATGGCATATTTAGCAAGTAATAAATACTAGGGCGAGCAGTGTAAGTGTTAAATACTAGGCTAACCAATTCTTTGTGGCAGAAATTGCTGTCACTTTGTTTTTGGAAATTTCATTCGCATAATGGTCCATAAAGGATACTTCTATTTGTTATGTATTATAGGAACCAATAACACGTAAGTGTTAACCTGTTAGCTACAATAAGTTAGCGGTCTAGAGAGCCATCCATATGAATGCTCTGTTTCTCTTCGTATCGGGAAAACGTACCTCTTCTGGATTTATGTTACACTAGCTTTCCGCCCGCGGCTCCGCCCGCGTGGACTACAGGTTATATCGTGCCCAACTGTGGGATAAAATGTAGCCTATGTCCTTTCCCAGGCTCTAATCTATCTCTGTACCAAAATTCATCAAAATCGGTTCAGCGGTTTAGGCGTGAAAAGGTAACAGACAGACAGAGTTACTTTCGCATTTATAATATTAGTAGGGATTAGTAACAACAACAAATAAAAGTCTTTAGTTTAGTCTTTAGTTTCAGGGCATGAAGCTAAAGTTTAAAATCGATTGGCATATTTGATTTTACATAAGATTATAAGAAATACGTGAAAAGACATCTTTGGACCCCTTTTTAAGAAAATTGCGTGTACGGAAGAGTGTCAGATTCAGCTTAGTTCAATTATAGAAAAGTGGCAATTAAAATAGCAGAAAGCTAAAATAAATAAAAAGTACGTTTCGACTACTATAACAAAACAAGCTTTTATTTAAGTCTCTTGAAAATAAAAAAAACTCAGCAACCCTTTCGAATCTCCGAGGGGTGCTCTTTTTAGAAATCTCTACTAATTTCCTTATCTTTTTATTTTAACTGACTTAAATCTGAAATAACTCTAGAGCTGAGCAGTTTATTCCCATAATACCAAACTTTATATTCTACCAATCCCCCAAAGATTCTTGTTTACAAAATACATTCACAAAAAAGATTAATTCCTCTAGTTTTTTCCAGGGAGAGTTTGGACAAGTTTTATAATCTATCAATGTCCTATCACGCATCATTTATGAAGTTTTAGGTACTATGTGAATTTCCGTTCTACTAACAATGGATAAAGTTTCATAAATCTTCGAAACAGGATCAGTTTGAGATGTTTTGTGTTAACAATATGCTTGTCCTATTGTGTCTGCTAAGACATAAATAACATTTGACGTGCTTCTTCGTAATGATAAAGAGCCCGCCTTGCGAAACAGGATTGATCAAGTATTACAGTCAGGAAGGTATAATCATTAGCGTCCCTATTCAAGTTACTGTTCCATTTTTTCTCAAATTGTTGTAGTGGTCTTTTCCCCATTTCACATAAAATCGTGGCGTTTCGTGCTTTATATACAGGTTGTATAAAAGAACCTCCTAGCTTTATTGAAAATCCAGAACCAGTATCACTTACTGAACACTTTTTATTATTTTTATATTTTTGGGGGGGGGAGATTTTTTTTTTCTCCTAAACGTAGACACCACTCAGGCGCACCCTCAGAGCGCTACCCGCACCCCTCGCGTGCCTGGTGTAGGAGTAATGTCTACGTTTTGGCAAAAAATGAACTTTTCCCATTGAAAAAATATTAAAAAAAAAATTTTTTTTCATAAATGTGTTCTTTGAGTGATACTGGTTCAGGATTTTGAATATAGCTAGGAGGTTCTTTTTCAGCCAGTATATAGTAAGCCTTTTTTGCCTTCTGCGCTAAGACTTTATATTTATAGCTGCTCTTAAATTCTCAGCTCGTCTTCATAAAAAAAAACTGTCATTGATCTACTCATTTGTTTTATAATAGGTATTAAAACACACTAATTAAGTTCCTAATTAAAACGGATAATCAAACAAATTATTTGATTGATAGATAGATACTTTATTGCATACTTATAAATATAAACTTATAACCAAAGTGTGCAAGAGCGGCCTTATCGTTTAACAGCGATTTCTTTCAGGCAACGCAAGGGAAAAAAAAGAAAAACAAAATCATAAAATGTAGTCCCTAAAACACTTCATGCGGAATGAAACATGTATAAGGTACTAGCTTTCCGCCCGCGGCTTCGCCCGCGCGTACTTCGGGAACCGCGTGAAGTTTTTTCCCGCTAACTCCCGTTCCCGTGGGAATTTTGCAATATCCTGTTGCAACTAAGCTTTAAGTTTACTAAGGTACCTGCATGCCAAATTTCAAGCGTCTAACTTAAGGCGGTTGCTGTGAAACCAAAATTGAAAAAGTCCCACTAGATGGCGCTGTTTTTAGAATTGGTAATTTCGTCATGATTTTGTCGATTATTTCATAATTATGACAAGTTTTGCATAATGTTTTGAAATTGCCGAAAGCCTGTATCTATCTTTGACTGTTATAGTAAGGATTCAATTTATTTTAATGTTTTATTTTCCCATGTATTGCGAAAACGTGCAATAAAAGTTTATTACGCACACATAGACGTTCGAATTGAGAGTTTCATTCATAAATTCTCGCGTATTTATCTGTCAATTTACTGGTAGGAGGCGTTTTATCTGTCAGATTATTAGGAATCTAAATACAAATCAAAATTTTGAGTTCGTAACTTCTCTAGCATATTGGTCACTTATCACTATAATTTTCAGCGTGTTTTTACGCTCAGTTCTCAAAAGCCGCTTTTCGATTCTTGAGCACACAAAATTCAGTTCATTGACAATCTGAATGCGGTCAATGAGGTTAGGCAACCTTCTGAAGAATTAAAGCGTGATGGGTGACCGTTTTTGTGTTTCAAAACACTCAAAAATAAATGCAATCATATTTAAAAGCAGTATTAAGGTTAGGTACCTACCCCATTCTAAAAGTTGACTATGATAGGTGACTGTTTTTGTGCTTCACTTAGCAATACCTTTTCGAAGCCGAAGCGGATTGTTAGTAGGTACCTATATACATATATCTAGGTAGGAAATCTGGATTGCGTCATGGTGTTGAAAATTTAAAAAGTCCAAGCTCATATTGTACATTTCGCAAAATGTTATATTCGATTCGTAAAATGTCTTTTTGTTAAAAATGACTCACATAATATTTTGAACTGAATTACGTCTAGGCGGGGTCTCACGGGAATTACGTCTCACGGGGAGGTGAGGCCACAGGCTAAGTCAAGCTGCCTATAAAGCGAGGACAAAGGTCGAGCTTTACATAGAGCCCCAGAAATGCAAGGTAGCCGAATTTTTTCAAGTTTTTTTTATTTTAAATATTGATATGGGACATCCACTTTGAAACCCAGATTGACGGATATACGTTTTTACATAATAATAATAATAAACGTTACACACTCAAAGGCCCACATTAAGGTTTTCCCTTGTGTCGTGGGTCCCTCGGAACACACATAAAGACAAACACAAATACCCATGACCCGAGAACAAACATTTGCTTTTCACACAAATATTTGGGGCGACTGGGAATCGAACCCAGGACCCGTCGATCAAGAGGCAGCGCCACTACCACTAGACCAAACTTGTGTGTCATAAATGTTGCTATAGGTAAATTACAATTCAAAATGACGGACATAATGTTTGTAAAAGAAAATACTGTCAAGTTTATGCCTCCCTGAAAGCATACCAACTGCGACCAGCTTAAGCATAAAATATTTATTTCAAAACGTTTCGTGTTAAGGGATAGCTTTGCAAAAATTGAAACCCTGATTCAGACTATCATTCTGAACTTTTCAGTGGAATTTTCCACTCATTTCACGTTATATTGATTGTTACATCAGATTTCACTCGTTATTTTTGTTATCCTGGCTGTTACACGAGTGTAACCACGTCGAAGACCCTTTCCCCGTTAGTATCAACGCAGAAAAGATCGACTATCGAGTATCGATGTAACACATTAGAATGTGGTTTCGTATGTGGCTTATTAATATAAGTAAAATATTCAAAGTTGTGCTTTTCTGACTATGCTATTTCATAACGGTATTATCTGAACTGGTAGCGAATTAGAGTATCTATTTTTCGGTTTGAATGAGTCAGGGTATTTTAACAATTGTCGACTAATAACCCTCTTAAATTTGAAGTCTATAAGTTCGTTAAAGTCCCATAAAATCCACTTGATGAAATTAAGGGCAGAAATTTCACAGCCAATGGATATACATCGTGTTATATCGTCTCTACAATAAACATCATAACAGTTACAAATAATTCTTAATTTGTGGTTTTACTTTATTAGTCAGGTCAAAAAAAATTGCAAAGAAATGTAGTTACTTTTTTCAGAATAAATGAGAGATAATATTTTTTTTCAGAATAAAAAGACAACATACAGCCTGTCCACCATATTTGGTGGAACACCAATCAAAACGACGTACTACGTTACGTCGGCAAGTGTTTCAAAATAACCCAATAAAAAGAAATCCAAAATTAAATTCAAAAGTAAGATGGTCGCAAATCTAGGAATCAGTTGCGCGGTTAGTCATCCATTAATGTCATAGATTCATATATTTGACATTAGTAAACATGACAGCCTTGCGCTTAAATTTAAAGTATTAAAATTAATTACATTGCTTTTAAATAAAATTTAGCCCAGGAACTTAAAAATTGTGTCGGTTGACTTAGGACATTCTTCAGAACTTTTTTTTCTGAAAAAGGGTATTTTTAATAGGTACACATTGTTACGTACAGACACCGTTTTGATATTTCATTTGTATCTTTCGAACATCTACACGAGGAAGGAAGGATTACACTATTTCTCTGTTATTTCGTTTTATAGAACAACGAGCTCCTTAAATTGATTTTCTTCACAGAAATAATTTGAAAATTTGTTTTTTAAATCACAATGAAGTTTGTTTTCTTTAATAATTAATGTTACAACAGATTATATTTTTCGCAGAGGTTTATTATTTCAAAAAAAAAATAGCAAATATCAGCACCAGCCAAATATCAGAACGGAAGAACTTAACAACACGGATCTCAATATCGTAATCCTCTTGAAATTTTTTGCTAGTAGTTCACTACTGGAAACGGAGTTACATAATTTGACTTTGAATATTTAGCTTATCATTACGAAAAAAATGAGTGAAAAATTTTGTTAAGTTAAACGATTTTGGTGAAAATAAATATTAAAATGATGTAGACAATGTATTCAAAGCTAAAAAATAATTCGGTATGTGCTAGGTACCTGTCATTACATCACTCTCCTCATCAATCTATGGAATTAATCAAAAAAAAAATTTTTGGCAGCCATATTGGTTTACAATGATACCGAATGTATTAAACTATATAATCATCCAAACTAAAGGTGCGTACCTACAAAATTTTAGATCAATCAGTCAAAAGGAAAATAACAAGGCAAGCTAAATAAAATCATTTAAAAAACATTCTGATGTGTTTTATCGATAATCGATGCGATGTCTAGTGTGGTGTTACCTATGGGAAAAGTTATCTTTGTGTAAAAACCAGTGTTGCCACAAGGAACGAGTGAAATCTGGTGTCACAATCAGTGTAACCACGAGAAACACGTGGAAAATTCCGTTAAAAATTGTTCAGAATGACAACTTGAATCAGGGTTTCAGTTTGTGCGAAGCCGTCCCATACATTTTCATGAATCGTTTTGGAAGACATATTTAATACTAAAGCAGGTCTCAGTCAGTGTGATTTCAGGAAGGCATAAAACTTGCCAGCGTTTCACATAAAAATTACCCACGACCCAAGTCAATGATCCAAGTTTTTGCCTCGTTCCGTTCCTTTTGAAATGCTTATTTTAAAGGTTTCCTGTTTTAAAATTAAATTATTTATTGAATTATAGTCTATTTTATATTAAAAAATTATAATAATAGCGTAAATCATAAACATCCAAAAACCTATATCGCATTCTGTACATTGCGTAGCGCTAAAGTAGATAACAATACCTTCTTTAAGTTTCCGGGAAAAATGGTTATTTGGTTCAAGAAATCATGATCTATGGTTCAAGAAATTTGTTTCTAAAAAGAAATTGCATAGCTCACTTACTGAGAAATACAATTGCGGATACTTGCTTACGAAACAGTTATGTACAGATATTATTTAATATACCCATATCTGTGATCATATATTACACTTATACTTTGTATAAGTTCTACAGTGTATGTCTATAAAAAAAATATTAATAAAAATATCATGGATTCCAAATTGAAAAAACAATCAAAAATTAAAATAACCTAGTAAGCCAAAGCTTGTACATAAGTTTTTTTTGAAAAGGACATTTTACGAAAAAACGTTTTGAGAAAAAGACATAATTAGCCTGACCACTTTTTGAAAATGTCCTTTTTCGAAAAGGATATTACGCGAAAAGAACATTTTGAGAAAGGACATTTTAAGAAAAATGTCATAATGAGCCTGAACACTTGAGGATATATCGTATTAAATTATAAA
Source organism: Aproaerema taeniolella (assembly GCA_949987775.1). Taxonomy (NCBI): domain Eukaryota; kingdom Metazoa; phylum Arthropoda; class Insecta; order Lepidoptera; family Gelechiidae; genus Aproaerema; species Aproaerema taeniolella. The sequence goes on along the minus strand of OX465258.1, from coordinate 18,150,409 downwards.
TAACTAGCCTTCCGAACACGGCTCCGCGCGCATGGTCTACAGGTTGCCCAGCTATGGTATAAATCGTAGCTTATGTCCTTTCTAATCTATCTCTGTAATCGGTTTAGTAGTTTAGGCGTGAAAGCATACTTAACTGAGAGGCAGACAGACACACAGAGTTGCTTTCGCATTTGTAATATTAGTCGGGAATTAGGGATTTGAATTCTTCTTCTTATCGTGTAGGTAAAGTCAAGTGTGTGGCAAACTTGGCTGGTGTTTCTAGGGATTTGAATTAATAACTAATCATACCAGGTTGTAAAAAAAAATGAGAGACTCGTTTAGAAGTTTTTTAAATCAACATTTTATTTTCCAAAACTATTTTCCAAAACTTGTTGGGCTCTTTATAAGACGGTGGATCTTGGAAGGCATTCTTTTGGCAGCATGCATGTTTTATAAAAATTAGTCTTGTCCCAATGCCCCCTTCCCCATGTTCTGAGTTGACCCTATATCTGTAATGAAATTATTTCTTACTTAGGTAGGTACTTACTCTAGAAAAAGGCAATGAATGAGCCTGTCAAATGCTCATTGATTGCAAAAATGAAGTTTTTAAAATAATGAGCACATTAAAAACACTCAAAAGCGGGGGGCTTGTTTCTCTTTATAAGGCGTTTCTTTTTATAAGGCGACTTTGATAAGTAAACGAACCTTTAGAGTTTAGAGGCTTATTTTCTTTAAAACTGAAAACTTTCCTCAAAGAACCTATTTGAAATTCTCAAAATAAATTCGACTTCTTAAATTTTCATACCTACTTAGTAGGTAAATCAGCTGATAACTCGAGTTGAATGGAGAGGCAAACTATTGTTTTCACATTTTGACCTGATCCCTGGGAAAAGCTTTTCAGTTTAGTGGGAAAACAGAACGGGACCCTTTCTACGGCTACAATAAAATGAAAACTTGTTGTAGATTACTGTTACTAGAATTTTCACTTCTTATACCTACCTACGGCTTACAAAATACTTACGACGCATTTTTTGGTTCATGTTTTAGGAAAAATATAGTTCGAGACAGCTTGGGATTCGGCCTCAGTCACGCGTAAGCTGTTAGGTGATTTGCTTATTTCAATTTAATGGCAATCGGACGTTCTTATGAACAACCATTTGTACCATTCTCAAATTAGAGGAAATAAAAAATCTACAAAAATTATAATCATAACAAACAAATCAATGACAACTTGACACATTTCATAATCTGTGACATTAATCAAAATGCGTTTGAAAACTATACATTTCGGATAAAGCCTTGTAAAAAAATGAAAATAAATAAGTATAAGCGTTTCTAAGTAGTTTTTGTAATATATATGTTACCTTGAATTTAAATTTAATTAAAATAATGCGATATTTAACTCATTTTACATAAATTTTTATGAAACAAAGTTAAACAGTATCACGTCTCAGAACGGCCAGGTTATGTATGGCGGGAAACATTTCCTATCTATGTATCTGTCAATTTCTGTAAATGTAACGCACACAAACAGAAGCTAGGCAAAAATTTTAATAATTTCGAAGACTTATAATTTAAAAATGGTTTGATTTATTAATAATTTTATTCGGTTGCCGAAAACTAGATTTTTCAAACAATTTTTCAAAGTAGTTCGGAGAATCTGATATACTTTCAGTCCGGCGTGTATTGGTGAAACGTGTTGTATGAAAATGACACCTCAGCAACCGCCTTAAGAGGAGCGTCTCAGTTTGGACTAGCATGTCAGTTGTTTTTCATGCTGTCTCGATGTCTACCACCCGCCTCAGACTTGTACGAAAGGGACAATTGCAGCTTTCCGGCGAAATGCCGAGTTTTATTTCCAAAATTATGAGTTTAGGCTTCAATGAATTCCAACCCCAAAAACTAAATGAAATCGTACGTTTTTAGTTTCTATCGATTTGTAAGCGTATAAACAAGGTTTGTACGTTTTGTTTTTTCCAAAGTTGTTCTTAGTTTTTCAACAGTCACCTCTTAAATGTTGAGAATTTTTTTGAGGAAAAATGCTGACTTTTAGTCTCAAATATCTTTTTATCTACTAAGAATATCAAAAAAATCAAAACGTACGGACTTAGTTTTTTGTGTTCCTGACACTATACCAAAATTTCACAGGGATTCGTTGACGTTTAAGGGATGGAATCCATTGACGCCGTTTGTATGGGAAAAAAACACTGAGACGATCCTCTTAAGCGGTTTAGATTTTTCATACAAAAGGATTTTCCCGCTTAATTCCCGTTCCCGTAAGAACTTCGGGAATTCCTTTCTTAGTGCACCTCTACGGTACTTCCCTTCCAAATTTCAAGTGCCTACGTTTAGCCGTTTAGGCTGTGCGTTGATATGTCGTCAGTCAGTCAGTTTCTCCTTTTATATATTTAGATAGGCTAAAGCAAGAATTATGAAATAGTGTTAAGCTTTCAAAAAAATAAGCCAGTAAAAACAATTAAGTATAATTTTGTCTAAAAGGGGAAGTTGATCATAAAATTATGATGTTTTCCTCGAATAGAGCGGACACACACTAAAACTATCAGTTTTCTTGAAGTTTGGGGCGATGCCAAACTGCAATTTATTATTTGACGCAAACGCCACAGTTTTCGTATAAAGTTTCAAATAAAAATCTAATTTAAAGACTTCTGTGACATGTATTTTCTAGATTGCACGATTCTTTATTTGCCTTCTTAGTTTTTTGCAACTGAAATTTTCCTTTGACATTTTGTGTTGTTTTTGAATAATGTGTCCGTATTTTGTGCCAACGTATATTGACCATGCCATTTCTATCGTCACCTGTCACGAAATTCGACAAAAAATCCGATAATTTTAATCTTTTGTTTTATACTTCTGATTATGTGCAATAAAGTGTTTACATACGTACATAATTTTGTAATGTTGAGGACGCTGTTTGTACTGACGCTATGCTGTGGAAAGAGATGTCGGATCAAGATATATATGACAAAATCATCACACGTGCGTATGACAGCATAGCAGAAGAGCCTTTAACTTTCTCCTAACAAGCGTGGTGACAGGATTTAACAGGCTGTTGTAAAGGCGATGTGGTTTTCCTTTAGTATTTCATAGAAGGCGACATAGGCAACAGCAATATAAGGTGATGATTAGGTAAGCCTCACATAAATCTCTCTTGTTAGGTCTGTCTTGTTATCTCTCTTGTTAGGTCTGCTGTAAGAAATTTCTTCCTAGAAATAAGCAGTGCCTGTTGTGTCGTATTTCTTTTTGTATGTTTCTTTTTATATGTCTATTGTGTACAATAAACAGTAAATAAATATATAAATGTTTCTAGATTGTTTAATATTACATTTAAATCATTATGCAGCAAATTATGAACGCATCCAATAGTGCAATTTGTGAACACACCCCGTGCCCCCCCCTCTCTGTCTTGGAAATTAGCTTCAGAGTGTTCTGTACGTCTCCTTAATTAAAAATAAATAAAAATTAGTGCTAAAAAGTGCGGGTTTCATTACAAAACCAGATTAACCTTTTCACCGCCAAAGTCATTGGCGGTTTCAAGTTTCGTTTTAAGTTTCATGCCCTTGCCGCCAGTCTGATATATCACACAAAAAAAATATTTTTTTAACTTTAATATCGTTCACCAAGCGTTCGCCATACGCCACGACATAAAAAAAAGTTGATGTCGTGGCGTGTGGTGGGCGTTTTTGACAGAAACTCTTGGCGCTAAAAGGGTTACAACGTCCCCACTTGTGCCAATCTACATAAATACATAACATAAATGAGGTCTTTGTCTCATTATATGACTTCGATCTGGATCCATGACGATGTCGTAACAACACCAGAGGAAAACCACCTCCTGTGTGTAAAGTTTTAATTAACGTTTGTAATTTTGTGCTTGTTTCAGGTAAGCCTACCGATTTTCCAATGCTTTATGTAAGTAAGTTATCACAACGTTTGGCTGGTTTTGTTGGCAAGTAAAACTATTAAATTTTTGATATTACAATACCTTTGATGATCTTAATTTATTTAATAATTATAATTGGGAATTCAAACTGAAAGAGGACCTTTAATGCTAAAAGTTACTCAAATGAAACATGTTACTTACAGTTTCTTCCCTATAAGTATACAGCCAGCGATAACCTACCCGATATAGTAATAATAAATTCATGTATTTCTCACCACAATACATATACATTTGATACAAGAGAATGAGTCACAATAAAAAAACAACGGGTTGCACTCCGGGAGTGCTGGCAGAAGTGAAAACTTGAACATTAACGTTGTGCATTAATATATTTTTTTTTCTATGCTGACACCGGATGACATCTTGGCTTTTATTGTTTTAATTTCCTATATTTATTAAACACCCCTCCGCCTTACGGAGTGACAGTCACGTGACCCTGACGCGAGTTTAACATGTTTTACCCATACTTCAAGGTGCACAACGCCGCTAAAGAAGTTTTGACTTCAAAAACTTAAAAAATTGTGGGAGACGGTGCCTAAACTATGCTGTTAGCATGTATTTCAGGTCACCAGGTCTCCACCCTTTGTTGTTGCATATTTATGATGTACTCATGATACAATATTAAGGCTTGATAGGGAAGGAAGGATTAGAAGAACTTGAACCTTCCAACAGTGGACATTATAAGCTAGTAATAAAAATTAATAGCTAGTAGTTAGCCTCTTAAGGCGACTACAGCACCTAAATTACGATTTTATGATGCGCAGATAAGCATGACGCACTGCATTAAATCGAAGAAAAAAATACTACGGTAATATTCAGGACATAAACTAGATAAGTAGTTTGCTGAAAACGTGATTCAGCACTTTTAGTTCGATAGAAAAAGCTCACAAAGTCACCTCTAAATACCAATATTGTGTATCTTTTAAGCTGTAAAAACGATAGTAAAATGCACACAGGAACTGGAATTTGCTATCAAAATGTTCATGATTGAACACTCTCGATAAGTAGTTAACGCATTTTTCGATTTAACCTGTAACCTTTCCATAAATCTCATTTTTCTAACTTTCGAACATGTTTTTACGCACGCACGCTTTCATAGTCCGTAAACTTCGTGTATTGACACTGTTCGCACTGCCGGCCCAGGCCTGTTGAGAGACGGAGATGGCATTATTCCTAAGTGTGCTGCCTTTATCGGGTGCTGTAGTCGCCTTAACCATAACCTAACCTAACTCACCTTAGCGACACGAATATGCAAATTCCGCCTTACAATTACAGGCAACCTTATCGCCATTGCAATTCAAAACAACCCTTATTTACTTAAATTTTAATTCTGATTGAGTTAAAAATGGCACGGCACACGTCTTTTTAATTCTTTATGATTTTAAATCACGCTACTAAGTGATTTGTGTTAGCATACATATTTGGTGACCCACGACTATGTCACACGGAGGGAAAGTACCGTAAATATCGCCGGTAGAAAATTGTACTGAAAGAAGACTACACTTTCATTTTATTTTTTTTATTTTTTTATTTATTTATTAGAAAACCAACAGCTACATTGATAACATTGATAACGTTGAAACTTATTACTAAAACAGAAGCCAATAAGAGGTTTCCCTAATACAAACAATTATCAAAATGATGTCTTCTTTCAGTAAAATTTTCTGTTTACAGTACTTTCCCTCCCTGTGGCACAGCCGAATGATCCCTGTATATTATTTTTTCTCCGTCTTTACAACACTAGAACGTCTACTTACTTGTTAATTTTAGCCTTTAAGAAAATCAGAAGTTTTCTGCGTTTTTATAAAGTCCGACAAACAATAGTCATGCACTGTAAGAGATCTTTCCGCCTGCACCTTTCTTCTACTGCATGTCCAACGCACTGTAGGGTGTTTAGTATTGAAATTCATGGTGTAGGAACAGATTCTGCGGCAATAAATAGTAAGCGAGGGTGGAAAGAATCAATTCCAGTAATACCTTTTTAAAATTTATTGTCAAATAAGGACAATTCGTGAAATTAAAAGTTACATTTTAAATATGAAACTCACCGCGTAATTATTGCGGCTTATTCCGCTCAAAGAAGTTTGCGCTAAGTTCACACTGGCTGTTTAGAAACTCACATGGCCGCAGCATTTTTTTTAATTAGTTTTTTTACATAAAACTCTTCACAGCTGACAGCAGTTCTATTTTTAAAGTTCATTCCGGCCCTTAGGTGGGAAGTAATTTGTATGAGTTTTTCCCTCCCTATGGAGGGAAGCATTATTTTCCACCCAATAATCAGATCAAAATAAGACTACTTTCCGAGTATGAGAAATGAAAAAGCATTTATTCATTCATACACTTAAAGTGGTTCTGGAACCACTTGATACCACATTTGACATTCATTCTAAGGGTTATTAGATGGAACATGAGTATACTGGTGATAGGTTGTCAACCTTTCGCCCACAATACACTAAAACCCTCGCGTCCCACTTACTGTCTTTTACAATATGCCTGGGATGATCAGGCAGCTGGCACATTCCAAGTTTTTCTTTCACTCCCAGTCCAGCGTGGAAGTATAAAGGATTCTGCGTTGAGTATGTATGTATGTATGTATTTATTAAATAAAAAAATAAAAAATAAATAAACGCTACACACTCAAAGGCCCACACTAAGGTTTTCCCTTGTGTCGTGGGTCCCTCGGAACACACATAAAGACGAACACAAACACCCATGACCCGAGAACAAACATCTGCTTTTCACACAAATGTTTGCCCCGACTGGGGATCGAACCCAGGACCCGCCGATCAAGAGGCAGCGTCACTACCACTCGACCAAACCGGCCGTCAATATTGTATGAGTACATGATCATAAGTTCCACAAGACACATAAGAAACACAGTACAAAGGCGGACTTATCCCACAAGGGGATTTCTTCCAGTCAACCCATTGAGTGTTTGAGAGGAAGGAGTAGTCGGCAGGTAGCATTCAATGTACAAAGGTATAATATACAAATAATGTAAAGGTATAGTATGTTATAATGTATAAATATGTGTGTTGAGTATAAACCAACGACATATTAACTTTCTGCCAAGATCTCCTATGGAAAAAGAAAAGGTGACTTTTGCAGTGGATCATTTATCATAAACAATACGGTTCTCGCTGATCTCAACCGATCAGTGAGAAGCAACGTACACAGAGGCAGGGAGCCCGATGGGTGACCAAAGTGGCAATTTATCACGAGCGTTTCCGTGCTTCGGAGGGCACGTTAAGTTGTCAATCCCGGATGTTGTCGATTGACTACATTCGTTAAAACCAAGTTAGAGGCCATTATGTGATTTGAAAACTGACACCAGGGTTATACGCCGGGTCAGATAGGGTTGAGGGTCAAAAAAAAAAACCCAAAGCTGGTTTTTGGTATGTACGTTCCTACAGGTCCTAGAAGTAAGATCCTAGAGTTCCTCACATGGGGAGTGCCGGCGTCCCCCCCTTCCACCCCCCAAAAGGTCCCTTTTTCCAGTTATTGTTGTTTTATTCAAAATCTAAGCATGCTAGGCTCAAACTGTCAAAGAGTCAAATAATCTGTATTAAAATACCTATCGATCGATGTAACAATCATTTTCGTAGAGCCTTTATTAATTATACTGTGATTGATCAAAGTCCGAAAAAAAATTCAAAATGCGTTTTTTCCTCAAACTTTGCAATTTTCTCAAAAAACTGTGTGAGCTATGCCAAAGTTGTCTATGAACAAATTGTGCCTTATATATTAGTCTACAAAATGAGACACTATTTTTGAAAATCGCAATATTATTTAAAAAGTTACAGAATTTTTTATCTTACAAAATACAAGATTCCAAATTACATGGTAGTTAAATACAGTGGTACATGGGGTATTTAATACTAAAATGTCGAGTTATAATATTTTAGTTAGTAAGAACAGTAATTACCCAATGCGTCCATACAAAAACCACTGTTATAATGTTACTAGTTGCAATACTAAAATTTAAAAAAGAAAAAAATTTTTTTTTTTTGTTATTAATTTTATGATTTTCGTAAAAACTATTACAGGGACATCAAAAGTTTCAACAAATACATTAATTATGGATAGATTATGTACGTATCTTTAAAATAAGATCCTATTTACTTCAATCGCCAGAGAAATAGAAAAGTTACAGATGGTTTTTTTTTACGAATTTCTCACTAATGAGGTAGGTAGTAGTAAAAAAAAATTATTACATGGAATAAAAATATCATAATTACAAATGTAATCATATCATTATATTGTGTATTAAATTACCTATCCAACCGTATAAAAATCGTTATCATAGAGCCATTACTTTTGTCACAATACTTGGACAAAGTTTTAACAAAAAATGCAAAATGCGCTTTTTTCCTCAAAGTTTGCATATTTCTCTGAAAATTATGCGATCTATGGAGAAGTCGTCTATGAACACATTGTGCCCCATATACTTATCTACAAAATGAGACCCTATTTTTGAAAATCGCTCCATTATTAAAAGAGTTACACTATTTTTTATGTGACGAAAAATATGGCTCTAAAATACATAGTAGTTTATAACATTGATACATGATGTACCTAATACTAAAATGTCGAAAAATACTTTAGTTAGTAATTACAGTAATTACCTAATATGTATATACAATAATCATTGTTATAAAGTCTCTAGGTTTAATACTAAAATTCTACAAAGTTTTTTTGTTATTTTTTTAATATGAATTTCGTAATTTTCGGAAAAACTATTACAAGCACATAAAAAGTTTCAAATGATGTACATGTTTTGGAATGATTATGTACGTATCTTTAAAACAAGACCCTATTTACTTAAATCGCTAAAGAAATAGAAAAGTTACAGATGATTTTTTACCCAAATGCTCAGTAATGAGATAGGCAGTAGTAAATAAAAATTATTATATGGAATAACAATAGCATAATTAATAATCATATAATGTCATTGTATTGTGTATTGAATTACTTATTCAACCGTGTAAGAATCATTATCATAGGGCCATCACTTTTATCGCAATACTTGAACAAAGTTTAAACAAAACAAAAAAACTTTTTGCAGGACTACTTGATTTAACTAAGATCATATTCGCGTTTACCAGTAAAAAACATAGTCTAAATACTTGCAAGTCTAAGAAAAAGCTTTACAGTAGTAAAAACGCGGGATAAAACTGTAAAACAACAAGTCAATGCAGAGAGGCTTTTAATCGTTAATGTCATCTTCACTTGGTACATTGCCACACGAGGAACCGCGGCAACGTGCACACATGATGCTGCATTTCATACCAGCTCGCCTGCATTCACACCTATTTCCGCACTCATTCTTACAGCCACAAGTAATTAAATTTAATAGATGATCTGGGGCAGGTGGGAGCAATGTACTGACTGGTTCCAAACGTTCTCCCCGTTTTTTCCAACCCCAATCCTGTGGATCCAGCGTATTCCCATACCATTCCTGTACCTGCAGATATACACGCAGTGAGTGCTGAGCACAGGCATCGGAAGTTGGCGGCAATGAAGCCAATTGAAATGCAGCAGTCACGGGTTGTGTGGCAATCTTTCTTAGATATTTGTATACCCGCAAGTCGTCCAATGATTCACAACAATTATTGTTATCGTATAGTGCCAACGCGAACTTTTCCCCGGCGGCAATAACGGTTTCTTGAGAAGTATCGGCAATTGTAAAAATTTCAGTTAAATTTAGCAATGACGGCGACTGCTTGAATTTTTTCCACGCCTGTTTTTTTCCTTTATTAAAAAAAGCACTGGTTGTGTCACAGCCCGTAAAGGCGTGGAAAAAAAGCATTGCTTTTCTGAATGTGTCCAAATCATCATTAATTTCAGATATGTTAAACGTTTTGCCAGCGGATTGTGTTGTTGGAGGGTGCAGAATCTTTATTTTTGTATCATGTTGTGATCTACCAATCAACATAATTAGAATGTCCGTATCATTGGCTACTACTACGATGTCTTTGTTTAAATTATCATATTCCAGCGCTTTAGTTACTATTGTCACATCTGCATCATCAGAGCATTGTAAAGCTGTATGGCCAGCATCGTTGAAGGAATTGAATAATAATTTTATGAGATTATCTTTATTCTTCTCATTTCGCAAGAAGTCAGATTGCTGAGTTCGGATTAGTTTATTTGATTCCACTGATATATCTGGTGAAGTTTTTTCCTTTGCTCTGCGTCGTCGTTCTTCTCCTTTTGTCGACATTGCATTATATCCATCAAAAATTATAGTGGAGCTCGATGAAAATGATTTTGGTATGGATACATTGGATAACTACTGTACCTACTAAAACATAAATATCCGATAATTTGGTATCAGGTACCCCGCCATGTATCGTTCTGTATGTATTTACGAATTTTGTATTTCACTTCATCAGATAAAATACTGTAACTTTTTAAATAATATTGCGATTTTCAAAAATAGGGTCTCATTTTGTAGACTAATATACAGGGAACAATGTGTTCATAGACAACTTTGGCATAGCTCACACAGTTTTTTGAGAAAATTGTAAACTTTGAGGAAAAAACGCATTTTGAATTTTTTTTTGGACTTTGAACACTTACAGTATAATAACTAAAGGCTCTACGGGAATGATTATTACATCAATCGATAGGTATTTTAATACAGATTATTTGACTCTTTGACAGTTTGAATCTAGCTTCTTTAATTTTTGAATAAAACAACAATAACTGGAAAAAGGGACCTTTTGGGGGGCGGGAGGGGGGGACGCCGGCACTCCCCATGTGAGGAACTCTAGGGTCTTACTTCTAGGACCTGTAGGAACGTCCATACCAAAAATCAGCTTTGGGTTTTTTTTTTGAGGTCGCCCTAATAGCTCAACCTATCTGACTCGTGGTATTAGCCGAATTCACGGTTCGTCATACACTTGACTATATATGACTTGACTGCGTCGTTATACAATTTGCCTGACACATCAAAACGGACCAATATATAAATCTGTGGGTCACGTTCAAGGTCCCATCGATCCATGAAGTTCAGGGCCACACTTGAACGGTGTACGTGAGTGGCAGACGACATGATGACCTGAATTATTCAGGACACGGCTGGTTATCGGCTTAGGGAAATCTAGGTTTTTGAACCTGAACTTCGTGTTATTTTGACGTCAGTTTGGTATTCTTTGAATTAAAGAAAAACAGATACATGAGAATAGATGAATAAGATAAATGCTTCCACGCTGAATTGGGAGTGAAAGAAAAACTATGTACCAGCTGGCAACCAGGGTTCGAAAGGATAATTATCACTGAGATTATCATGATAATTATCGTGATAATAACATATGGATAATTATCGATTGATAATAACAAGCAACAAAGCCAATGGAAATACAATCATCATCGGATGAAGATATTCCTTTGGCTTCTTTGGTCAATTTAAGTTTATTTATTTACGACTAGCTTTCTGCCCGGGACTTCGCTCTTTCCGAAAATTGTGTTACCTATTTGTTATTCTGATGCATAAGCTGTTAAGTTTAATTAAAATCCATTCAGTAGTTTTTGTGTCAAAGAGCAACAAATATCCACACAGCCACACTCACTTTAATAATGTTTTGTTACAATTTGTTATGAACCAATATAACAAATTAATTTCTTACACTGGTGATAGTTATCCAATAATTATCAAGAAGCGTAATTATCTTGATAATTTCGAACCCTGCTGGCAACTCTTCCCAGGCATACTATAGAAGCCAGTAAGTGGGACGCGAGGGTTTTGTTATACCGTGGGCGAAAGGCTGACTACCTATCAGCAGTATACTCATGTTCCATCTAATAACCCTTTGAATGAATGTCAAATGTGGTGTCAAGTGGTTCTACGACTACATGACGTTCTGCCTACCCCAAATGGGATTATAGGCGTGAGTGTATACATGATACATGGGATGGAAACTTAAGTTAGTTAGAAACCGTGTGGTGATCGGTTGAGAATAACACCACCCCATCTCTTTCCGTGGGTGTCGTAAGAGGCGACTAAGGAAACACAAATGAGACCTGCCTCCTAGTAATCCATCCCAGGCAACGACACTTCATTTTTTCTGAATCTGAGGTGTCGTCCTATGGTCTCATGCGGTGTGGTAGACTCTTTAAAGGGCCGTCTGGTTCGCGACCACCCTCCTACCGAAATCCGACGCCAAACAGCTTGCTGTGTTCCGTCGGTGCGTGGGAGTACCAGTGCCTTTATAGGCATTTTCTGGGTTAACTCGCTCCATCGTCGACCTCATCTTTGACCTTATGGTCAAAATTGAGGTCAAGAGTTAACCCATCTTATAATAAAAAATTAAAAAAAGATTAGTCAGCAAGATTAGATTAGGATTCTCTTCATGAAATTAAACGACTTTCCAAAGGCACCGATATACAATTTTTAAATATTTTTTCTACTTTCCATATTAAGGAATCAGCTGACCGCTCGAATCGCTTTTTTTTTAATTAGCAAGATTGAAGGCGTAAACATCCTAAATGATACTATACATATAAAATGTTAATTGTAGAAAACCCTACTTACAAAGAACTTTGTTTTGCTGAAATCATTGGGAAACAGTGTCTGAACCTAGAAAAAAAATTACAACAGCTTTCTAGGACCTAGGGTTGATGAGTCAATGAGTCAGGACCTGTAACTTTATTGTATTTAAAAAAAGGAGATAAACAAAATTCATTACTTACTAAAACAAAAAAACAAAAAAAAAACAGAAAAAAAACAAACAGAATCAAAGAATACTACCTGTCAAAACTATAATGAGCAATTATATTATTTATTATATGTATTATAATTATGTATTAATATGTATTATTAATTTTATCATTTATATATGTATTAATTATGTAACTATCTCTTAGTTTGTATTTTCTTTCTGTTGTGCGCAATTCTCTCTTCCCGTCTAATACACTATTTCTCACTGGTTAGGTTGGCTGGAAGAGATCTCTTCTAGAGATAAGCTCGCCTTTGTAAACATTTTTTCTGTCAAATTGTCTTACTTTGTTGTGCAATAAAGAATATTAATAATAATAAAAATCTCCATTAAAAAATTTAGTTTACCATCCTAACAGTTCTGGGAAGCCATGTCGGTAGACAAAAATAAACATCCTAGTGAATCTAGGTCATCCTAGTAACGCTAGACGGCCTTGGTGAAATGGGCTACCAACTATTTTAGATGCAATTGTTCCGGTGATTGCAATCTTGTTATTCTTTGTTTTACAGAAGTCTTGATCTATACTTAAGTATGAATTGTCTCTTTCTCTCGACTGAGTGAAAAAGACGACTGTTTCTCAAGTATAGATCAGAGACCAAGTCGCGTTCTGTAATACGTTCTGTAATGTACCAAAGACACATGTGCGATGTGATTTACATTAGCTGAAATTAAGTTCAGAATCTATCTAAAATTAGAAAAGATGGGTCAAAATACCTATGTTCTGCCTTCAGCATGGGAAATATTACCCATAATTTCGAGAGAAAAGACAAGTCGTAAAATGTTCTAAAGTTCGCAACTTTATTTAGTTCTAATATGACTTAGCTCCGCGAAGAAGAAGATTAGGATGCATGCACCCGAATAATACCTATACCCATACTCAACCCACTTCCAGTGAAATCTGCATGCAATCTCACTAAGAAATATGTTGTACAGAGGGCCACACATGCGTGCACTCTATCCTATTACAACAAGAAAGATTTTGCAATGAAAATAGGTCACTTGATGCGCTGGCCTCCGTACTGTGCAACAAAATACAGCAAGAAGCGAATGTCATCTGAAATTATATAACAAGCTCGAACTACTCTCTGTAATAAGAGTTGACAGAATATTTTCAGACTGTTGCAAATTTCATATGAAGTTGTTGAAAAAGTTTGGCTAGTATGTGCCAAATATCTGCAAATGGATCTCTTTTAGGGTAACCAGGGTGTTCAAGTTTTTTGAATAATTCCGTTTTTTTTTTAAATAAAAGAAACCGCGACCGGGGGGGTCCACCGCTATTGACCTTGTATTCCGCGTTTATTTTCTAACGCTAAACCCGCAGTTCCCTAAATAATTCTTTGTCTACTTAATTGACTAGTAAATTGTTCAGAGTACTCCTAAGTGCTGTTTTAATGCTCGGCTGAGAGTTTGATTCATTACGCCGATTGGGAGTGTACTGAAGTGGAAATTTAGGCCTTGAGTATTTGGCTTAGTCTAGACTTTAGGGGAGCGATAATTATAATATAACTCTAAAATAAAAATATTGTATCACCCCTTCATCGTTTATGACTCTTTAACAGTTGAACCAGTTTTGAACAAATATAACTAAGAACCATTTTAATTACTTCAGCTTTCATATAGAAAAAAACGCACAGACATACAGATACATAAGTCATTTTTTTTCACCAGCCCATTACGTCCCCACCGAGGGGCACGGGCCTCCCTTCGAAACACGAAGGGGATGTAGGCCATAGTCCACCACGCTGGCCCAATGCGGGTTGGTGGACCACTCGTCTTTCGAAAATGAATTTTCTTGGACGGGCGGGTTTCATCACGATGTTTTCCTTCACCGTTGAGCAAGTGATAATTAGTAATCTGTACATAAATCCGAAAAGACGAATTTAGTGGTACAGGCCCGCACCAGGATTTGAACCCGTGACCTTCGGATTACAAGTCCGGCTCATTACCAACTGGGCTATCACCGCTTCTTCCAGGAAACTTATAACACCCTTTTTTTTTGTCGGGGGTTAAAATTGGGAATGGCGAAGTCGCCAATATCAAGTAGAGAAACTTTTTAAAAGTTGTAATACGTCAGGGCCTCGTCTGTTGATCAGCAGGGTGCATCGCTAGCAGGTGAGGTTGAAGGTTTTGGAGCACTAAGGTTACCACAAACTGAGGTGTCGTCCTATGGTCTCATGCGGTGTGGTAGGCTCTGTAAAGAGCCGTCTGGTTCGCGACTACCCTCCTACCGAAATCTGACGCCAAACAGTTTGCTGTGTTCCGTCGGTGCGTGGGAGTACCAGTGCTTTAATAGGCGTTTACTGGGCTAACTCGCTCCATTGTCGACATCATCTAGAACCTTGGTGCTTCTTGGCAGATCATGGTGTTCTTAGAATGTATTGTCTCCTGTAATACCTATGTAGGGTTCGAAATTATCAAGATAATTACGCTTCTTGATAATTATCTGTTAATTATCGGATAATTATCTGATAATTATTGGATAATTGTCACCAGTGTAAGAAATTAATTTGTTGTATTGGTTCGTAACAAATTGTAGCACAACATTATTAAAGTGAGTGTGGCTGTGTGAATATTTGTTGCTCTTTGACACAAAAACTACTGAATGGATTTTAATTAAACTTAACAATAATATAGCTTATGCATCAGAATAACACATAGGTAACACAATTTTCGGAAAGAGCGAAGTCCCGGGCAGAAAGCTAGTCGTAAATAAATAAACTTAGATTGACCAAAGAAGCCAAAGGAATATCTTCATCCGATGATGATTGTATTTCCATTGGCTTTGTTGCTTGTTATTATCAATCGATAATTATCCATATGTTATTATCACGATAATTATCCTTTCGAACCCTGCTATGTAGCGCTGGTTGGTTGGTTGTTTATGGTTTTGATGTATGACGTTGTCTTGTCACTAGCTTTCGTAAACTTCAAAAAAGGAGGAGGTTCTCAATTCGACGGTATTTTTTTTTTTTGTATATTTGTTACGCGATTACTCCGGCAACTGTTGTCCGATTTTCAAAATTCTTTATTTGTTCGAAAGAGTATACTCCTGAAGAGGTCCCATATAAATTTTATCGAAAATGATTCAGCGCTTTTAAAAATAATCAACAAATACAAAATATACTACAAACTAGAACATCATCTAAATAAATGAATGACATTTCTGTTTGTAGTTATTTGCTAATAGGCATTGTAGTCCGCAAAAAACTAGATATCTACTTTGTGCGAACTGTTGTTGGGATTGAAGTCGGTGACTTATACGTTTTTAACGTGGAAAATTATATCTATACATATTATAAAGAGGAAAGATTTGATTGTTTGTTTGTTTGCATCGAATAGGGTCCGAAACTACTGGACCGATTTGAAAAATTCTTTCACCATTAGAATCCTACATTATCCGGGATGGACATAGGTAACATGATTTTCCCGAATTCCCACGGGAACGAAGTCCCGCGCGGGAAGCTAGTTCTGTATATAATTTGCCAGAAGATTTGGCATATTGCCTTTTATATAGAAAACTCAAGATTTGGCTTTCGTTTGCCTTCATTTAAATGAAGACTTTGAGCTTTATTAATAAAAAAAAGAAATTACCTAAGAAAGATTTGGCTGTATGGCTCTTGACATTTGCCTATCCTGATGGATGAAAAAATTTACCACTACTATTTTATCTTATTACGTATTTCTCTTAAAAACACATCACCGCGACTGGAGATTAACATTTTGTGAATCGCAATAAATAATTTGACTGTGGTCAAGAGATAAAAAATAATAAAAAACTCGACTATAAATACCTACCTACACGATAAGAAAGCAAAGAAAGTACGACATATTGATTCCAGTCTCAAACATATATCTCTCCGTTAATGTTTTATTGCTCTTGTAATATCTTTTCTTTTGCGTCAAATTATCGAGAAATGAAAAAGCACTTCATACAATCGTTATTATTATCTCTTTTCTGTTTTTTACTGCGAAGAGGACGCAATTTCGTCTTGCTTTCTGTATTTCGATGAAAATTACTTATTTTCTTGTTTTTCCTTTTCTCGAGTAGATAAAGGGAATTAATTGTCTTTTAGCTAAAATCTCGCGTTGTTTTCATTCTTTACCTCGTAACTTGTATTACCTCAAGTACTATTTCCCTGTTTTCGTTTCATTCCTGATTAGTTGATCTCAGAAACTACTTTATTTTACATACTTTCACACCCATAATACCCAATCGGGATAAGCAGAGCATCAGTGATTGATGTCACATTTGACAGTGCTACTTGATTTTAATGTACATTAATTTAATAGTGTGTATCATTATATATAAAACTAACTTTCCGCTCGCTGCACCGCCCGCGTGGACTACAGGTTATATCGTACCCAATTGTGGGATAAAATGTAGCCTATGTCCTTCCCCAGGCTCTAATCTATCTCTGTACCAAATTTCATCAAAATCGGTTCAGTAGTTTAGGCGTGAAAGGCGAACCGACAGACAGATAGACAGAGTTACTTTCGCGTTTATAATATTAGCAAGGATTGGAGGTCCTGACTCATCAACGCCCAGGCCAAACTCTTAGAACTAGAAAGCTGAAATTTTGCATATAGGTGACGTAGAAAAGGAATAAAAAAGTTTTTACGAAATTCCCCTGGGAACGAAGGGGACTTGTGTAAACTAAAATGATGATGATGTAAACTAAAGTCGTCCCTCGTGTCACGATGATTGTGCGCTCTTATACTGGGTGAAAAAGAACCTCCTAGCTATATTCAAAATCCTGAACCAATATCACTCAAAGAACACATTTATGTTATTATTTTTAAAATATTTTTTCAATGGGAATAGTTCATTTTTTGCCTAAACGTAGACATTACTCCTACACCAGGCACGCGAGGGGTGCGGGTAGCACCCCCCGAGCGGTGTCTAACTCTAGGAAAGAAAATTCCCCCCCCCCCCCCTAAAAAAAATGGAAATGATACTGGAAAATCATTCAGGAAATGATACTGGTTCAGGATTTTCAATAAAGCTCCTTTTTCAACCTGTATAAACCGCCTTCATCGTTTTCTATATTTTGATTTCCATGTCTAGCAGATAGCCTTCTTTCAGTACTTTTTTAGTGGATTTGATACTTAATTCATCTATACTTATCTATACTAATATTATAAAAAGGAAAGATTTGATTTTGTTTGTTTGCATTGAATAGGCTCCGAAAGTACTGGACTGATTTAAAAAATTCTTTGACCATTAGAATGCTACATTATCCCTGAGAACGAAGTCCCGAGCGGAACGCTAGTAAAAAATATAATTGCTTTATTACTAGAATAGAACTTTACTAAGTCTCGCTTCAGGCCAACCCAGTAAGCAGTTTGCTTGTGTTAAGTACTCGTTCGTACAAAAGTTTTAATAATATAAAGTTACCATGGTTTGCTTGTGTTGGAAGTATCTAGTTCGTACGGTCGTTTTGCCGTGTGGTGATCGGTTGAGAATAACACACCCCATCTCTTTCCATTGGTGTCTTAAGAGGCGACTAAGGAAACACGAATGAGACCTGCCTCCTAGTAATCCATCCCAGGCAACGACACTTCATTTTTTTCTGAATCGGAGGTGTCGTCCTATGATCTCATGCGGTGTGGTAGGCTCTGTAAAAGGCCTTGTGGTTCGCGACCGAAGTCCGACGCCAAACAGCTTGCTGTGTTCCGTCGGTCCGTGGGAGTACCAGTGCCTTTAAAGGCATTTTCTGGGTTAACTCGCTCCATCGTCGACCTCATCTATGATCTTTATGGTCAAGATTGAGGTCAAGAGTTAACCCATCTTATAAAAAAAAAGTTTCACTAATTAAAAGTTACCTCATATCCGATTCAAAATAAAGGTGTGGTATAAAACTAAAGGTCAATGTCCCACAGCGTCATACTTGACTGGTTGGAGCAGTGAGGGGTAGACAGGAGGGGGATCCGTCTGCGGTTAGGATTCTTGTTCATGATTCATGTAATTAGTACCTTTAGCGAACTAGTCTGTCATGTTTGTTTACCTGTGTTTTATTAAGATGTACGGAGGGCCGCACATCGGGTTACCACACGCGTGCACTCTGTGCCGTGTCGGTAAGATCCTTCTTGTCCTGTCTATCTTAAGACTCAATTCTGCTTCCGCTATTCCACCCATACCCGACACTTACGCTCCTTACATGACCTTTCCTTAAATATGCCTCCCCACTCCACTGACTTCTTTTCCAAATCCTTTACCATACAAGCTGTCCGGTTATGGAACTCCTTACCTGAATCGTTGAGAAAAGCTCCTTCGCTGTCTACATTTAAAAGCCGCCTTAGAATCTAGGGATGTTCGGAGTAGTTGGAGGATTGTGAGACGAGTGACAACAACGGTGTTCGGTATAGGACTGCTTTATTAAAGAGGACTAAACATACATATAAACGTATTGAGTACATATACCTATGATTACATTAAGTATTGATACGTCACACCTCTATTGCTATTGAAGAAAAAAAATGGTTACAATTTTTTTTTTTATGCTCTTCCAAAACTAAACTAAAATACATATGTTGCTGGAAGTAAATACATCCAAAATAATAGTAGGTTTTACATGATACACAAATTATATTGTACTTACATCTATTGTTTAAACAGTTTCGTTCTATTTTTATGAACAGTAATAATTTTATTGTTTTTCAAAATTTGTACATTAGGTGTAATATCTCTTACTACCTCGTACGGACCAGAATAAATACTACTTAGTTTATTTCCTGTCTCATTCTTAACTAATATTAAATCTTTCGGCTGATAAGAGATAGGATTCATATTACTATCATATTTTAACTTTCGTTTCAATTTGTTTTTAAGTAAATTTTCTCTTGCTGCTTTTTGTGTAGTCTGTAATCTGTACCTTAATTCCTGAGCATAATTTTCATGGTTATAAAGTGGATCTACTTGAGGTTTTGTTAAATTACTGGGTAAGTTACACAATTTACCAAAAACTAGCTCGTAAGGCGTAAAACCTGTGGATGAATGTACTGAGGTGTTATATGAGAAGCTCCAATAAGGCAACCACTCGCTCCAATACTCGGGATGGTTATCGGTCTGTATTCTGAGATAGTTACCTAGGTGTTTATGTGAGTTTTCTAGAGCTCCGACAGTTTGGTGGTGGTACGCCGTCGAATGTGACTGGTTAATTTTAAGTAAAGTACATACCTCGTTAAAAACTGATGATAGAAATTCTGCACCTTGATCTGAAACTAAATTATTGGGAATACCATATGTTAAAATAAAATTATTAACAAAGCATTTAGCGACTTCTTTTGAGGTTTTTGTGACCAAAGGATAAGATCCAACGTACTTAGTTAGCTCGTCTTGTATTGTCAATATGTAACTGTAATTATTGTAATCTTTTTCTATGGGTCCAACTAAGTCAAGAAATACTTTGTCAAAAGCTGTTTGAGCAGTAGTAGTAATTTCCATTGGCTGTTTTATGTATCGATTTGTGTGCTTTTGTTTTTGACATTTATCACAACGGGAAACAAACTCAATAATATCTCGTTCCAATCCTGGCCAAAAATAACGACGTTTAATATTATTATACATCCGTCTAATACCCGCGTGTGCACTCGTGGGTAAAAGATGAAAGTCGTTTAAAATCACTTTTCGGTCATCCTTGTTATCTACCCTTATCAAGTTTTTCAAAATAACTAACCTTGGGCCCGTCCAAGTTTGCCTATCACGTATCTCTTGTGTTATTTTCTCTATAAAATCTTTTTCGAATAAATTATTTAATAAACACAACTCATCTACCTTACATTGTTTACAAAACGTCTCAAGTTCACTCACAAATTCGGCTCGCGTGATTTGTGCTCGTGACTGAGGGTTAATATATATTGTTCTATACGTAGGCACATAGAAAAATGTCTTCGACTTTTTCTTCGTTTTTTCTTTTATTTTATGAAATTGACTATCCGATATTAATTTCAATTCAATTGAGTTCACTGGCTTTTTATAGACATCTACAACATTAGGTTGATCAGGCCTTCCGTCGGGAGATGCTATATTAGGCTGAGAATCCAATTGTTTCATCCTTTGTCTTCTTGTCATCACATTCACACATTCACTCATCTCTTTCAAATCTTCACATGTTAACTTAATTCTAGATAAAGCGTCTGCAGCCGCGTTATCGTTGCCCCTGACATATTCTATAGTAAAATTGTATTCTTCTAATATTAATCTAAATTTCATTAACCTACTGCTAGGGTCCTTCATATTAAATAAATATACAAGAGGTCTATGGTCGGTAAATATCCTGAACTTGCGACCGTATAAGTAGGGTCTATAGTATTTAATAGCCCATACAATGGCAAGTAACTCTTTTTCAATAGTAGGATATCTGACCTCGGCTTTATTTAATGTCCTACTCCTACTAGTGTATGCTACAGGTCGTCCGTCTCCGTTAGATAAAATAGCTCCTATGGCGTATCCTGACGCATCGGTTTGCAATCTAAACTCATTTTGCGGTGTAAAATCGGGATATTGTAATAGGGGTGGAGAAGTGAGAGTCTGTTTTAATGTTTGAAAAGATTCTTCGCATTTTTGATCCCATTCGAAAGGTACGTTTTTCCTACATAATCTATTTAAAGGATAAGCCTTTTCGGCGAAGTTAGGAATGAACTTTTTATAGTAGTTCAGAAATGCAACGAACCTTTTGACCTCATCAACGTTTTGTGGAGTTGGATAATTTTTTACAGCTTTAGTTTTTTCTGGATCTGGCAATATTCCGTTACTTGTAACTAAATGACCTAAGTATAATATTTCTTTCTTAAGGAATTTACATTTTTCTGGATTTAATTTCAAATTTACGCTTTTTAATTTATTGAAAACTGCCATTAAGTTTTTGTCATGATCTTGTAAATTTCTTCCAAAAACTATTAGGTCGTCTAGATACACTAAACACCTTTCGTATGTTAAACCTGACATAGCAACTGTGATCATACGTGAGAAAGCTCCTGGGCTAGTTTTTAAACCCATGGGCATTCTTTTCATTTGATATTGCCCCGAATTAAATGCTGTATACTTCCTACTGTCCTCACTAAGAATTACTTGATAGTAACCTGAAAATAGGTCTAATGTTGTAAAATAAATACATCCTGAAAGTGAATCCAATATTTCGGTAATGTTGGGGAGTGGAAATTTATCATCCTGTACCCTCTCGTTTAACCTTCGATAGTCTATAACTAACCGCCATTTTTTCTCACTTCCGTTTGTCTTTTTCGGAACTAGTAAAATTGGACTTGACCAGTCGCTACACGATGGTTCTATGATGTCATCATCTAATAATTTTTTAAGCTGTCTATCTATTTCGGATTTTTGAGAGTGTGGTACCCTATATGGCTTAGTAAAAACAGGCGTCGCGTCCGGCTTAATATGGATAGTTTGTTTACATATGTTAGTTGTCGTCAGCTTATCGCCTGGCAAATGAAAAATTTCCGAATATTTGGCACATATATTCTCAATAGAAATTTTTTCCTCTTTATTCAAATGGCTGAGGTCCAAAAGTGTAAATAATTTTTTAACTCTGTCTGAACTCACACTGCTATTTCCGTAGTTACAAATTCCATAGTCATTTAATTTTTCTAAACGTGGTTCAATTTTTTCTAAAACTATATTTTTTTCTGTGGTGTTAAGAATCTGGATAGGTATTCTGCCTCCTTTAGGACTCGCTATAGTACTTGCAATAAACACTCCGTCCTGTATTTCCTCCGCACAAATTACACAATCTTCCTTAAAACTTGTGGTAATGAAGTGTATTGACTCGGTTCTTGAGGGAATCACATAAGTCTCGTTTACATGAGAACCTCTAAACATTTTAAGATTGACTAATCTATTTGACGTACTAGTAAGTTGTAAATTATTTTTATTTAAACATAAGTTCGACTTAAATTTTTGAAGAAAATCGCAACCTAAAATTCCATTCGCCTTACAAGGTAAGGAATTAAAAACAAAGAACCTATGGGTGAAGATTTCACCTTCTGCTTTTAAGCTTAAGTAAACGTATCCAAGTGCATTGACACTGCCACCTATTCCATTTATGACGGTACACTCCTTTTGAAATGATATGTTGTTTTCAATTAGATGTTTATAATTGATGCCCGATATGGATGCACCCGTGTCAACTAACCAATTGAGAGTGTCATTACAGAGAGTTAATTGGACTTTGAGCGAATTGTTACATGATAAAATCACGTGATTATTTTTACAATCATTAGCATTGGTCACGAAAAAACTGAGAATTTTCTGATTCCTTACTATTCCCTGTATTTGTAGTTTCCGGTTCCGAGATCACATTCACTTGGCGATTACTACTATTTTGCCCGCGAAAATGGTTATTAAATCTAGACCTACCTGAGTTTCTTCCGCGCCCATTGTAAGGCCTCGCTGAACCTCCTCTCGGTGGTCGATTGTATCCCGCTCCATGGTTATTGTTTACCTGGTAGTTACTAGCATTATGCCCGCGTCTAGAGAATGAATTACTACGAACGGAACCACGATATCCTCTGCCACGATAACGACCTCTGTAATGTTGGTTTCTGTTAGCATTCATATTTAGTACCTCTCCTGAAGAAGTTGATGTCTCTTCATCCTTGGCACCTTGTATGGCTTCTGTCAAAGAATTATAGTTTCGCGCAGACATAATAGTGCTTAGTCGGCGGTTACGCAAACCATCTGCAAACTTTTTAATGGCTTGCTTTTCATTCAAAGGCTTTAAAACATTGAAACTGTTAGTATCGCCATTGGCTTGCGCGATCGTTAACTCAACAAAAAGTTGTGTAATTTGACTCCCATACTCATCAATCGAAAGATTATTTTGCTGAATTGTGTGCAGTTTATTTTGAAGTGCCGTTGCTGATTTTTGGGGTAAAAGACGCAGTTTCATGTCGCGTACTAAATCGGATACTGTTGCATACTTTGTTTCAAGTTTTAATTTCGCGGTTTCTGTCAGTCGGCTTTTCAAAACAAACTGTATCAAATTCTTTTGGCAATCTGGTTTCTCCAAAATAGAACTGTAGTATTCTATACCACTGATTAATTGCTTAACACTGGTTTCATTATCTACCATAACAGGTAATAAATTCAGCGCTACCTTCAACTCAAAAACACTCATTTTGCTTGATTCTGGTTCGCTTTCTGTACTTGAAGAACTAGAGCCCCCTTGCTCGACTTCTAAACACAAAGTTTTTACTTCTGAATACAAATTATTAAAACTACTACAAATATTAGATATTAATGATAAATCTTCCTCTACAATTAACCCTTTTCCTACTAATATACTACTCTGGGCTTTTAACTTATCTAACTTTATTTTAATTTCATTTGCTTCTTGCAATTTTTTCGTTAAAATAGTTCCTTTACGTCGGCTTGGCCCAATCTGTATTAAATATCTTCTTACTGATTTTAATTCTTCTAATAAATCATTAAAAACTGCCGACATCACCTTACATTACGTATAATTTATTAATTAACTTATCATTTAAATTTAATTAAATTTAACACATTGTCTGTGAGTTTTTATTTTATTTTACCTATTACACTTACATAGTTCCGTAAAGAGTTCGGTGTAAGTTTCTTGTCTTTGTAATACTGTCTCAATACACTGCACACGCGATTGTTAAAAAAAAAAATAACTATTTCACTGCACTCAAAACGCACTTTTCACTACACTGCCGTTTTTCACTACATTGCCTTTTAAACTGTCTCTGAAGATTTCCTGAAGACCACGGCTTGGCTCCTTCTGTCTATTCTTTTATTACAGCTTGCATTAAGATAGCGTAGAATTAAAAACATCAGTAGTCCGACGATGATGG
Organism: Aproaerema taeniolella; assembly: GCA_949987775.1. Lineage (NCBI taxonomy): Eukaryota > Metazoa > Arthropoda > Insecta > Lepidoptera > Gelechiidae > Aproaerema > Aproaerema taeniolella. The sequence goes on along the minus strand of OX465258.1, from coordinate 18,125,917 downwards.
CCAGTAGTGCATACAACACCCAATAAATTCCATACACATTCTGTATCATCACAGCGTTATGCTCTTCGATACGGTTATTATATCCGATTTGGGAAATAATGTCTTGTTTATTTTGCTGGGGTTTGAGAGCCGGGGTTGTATTTTGGTTACCCATTTTAAAAACACAGCTGTTCCATTTAAATAAAACACACACTTTACTTTTTGTTGTAAGCACTAATAACTGTCTATACGAGTACTAGCCGCATCGCGCCCAAATATGGCAGCGGTCGCCATCTAGGGATGTGCGGAGTAGTTGGAGGATTGTGAGACGAGTGACAACAACGGTGTTCGGTATAGGACTGCTTTATTAAAGAGGACTAAACATACATATAAACGTATTGAGTACATATACCTATGATTACATTAAGTATTGATACGTCACAAGAACACATTACCTTAATAATTAATGTATGTATCTATTTTATTAATTTCTTATCCATATATTTAGGTATCTCGTTATAGTTTTCCATTTTTGTCCATAATAGTATGTATGTTTATTTTATTTTTTTGTATATTTGTATTGTATTTGTATTTAAATGTTATTTTATTTTATTTTAGGTATAAGTATTTACTTATTGTCATGTAGTTTATTTAATACTGCTGCACCCGCTACTTTCTTTTTCTTCTTGATTTCTCTTCTCAGGTTGCCTTGAAAAAATTGCTGTTTAGCAATAAGGCCGCCTATTGTACATTTTTCCGTGTTTTTATGTTTCTGTGATGTCCTGTTTTATTGTGCAATAAAGTATATATAATAATAATAAGATCGGTTTTGCAACGAAAATAGAGTAACCTGATGCGCTGGCCTCTGTACTCAAGCTTTTGGGGTAGGCAGAACATAATGAGGCCCTAGAACCACATTCGACGCTACATTTGACTTATTCTGGGAGTCATTAGATGAGTCATGACCACAGATAGGTCTGTGGTCATGACAGTTATAGTGGTGCAAGGTTGTCACCCTTGCGCCAGTGTTTTTAATCTTTTTGAATTGGATTGGATATGCGTCCCCTTTGAAAGTTGAAAAGTTCTGGCGACCCCCTAAGACTAAATATTCGACCTACGTCGTTGATTTCAAAACGTAATATGTATAAAGAGTTTTCATAAGGTAGACGAGGACGCAAGGAGGCATTATTTACAGGCGCATCCTTTTATTTTATTTTGTTTTATTTAATAGGTGTACAAACAGTTTACAATCTTAAAAAGATATGGACACAGTTTAATTAGTTTTTAACTAGAGTATAAACCTAAAGAAGTACACACAGCATGTTTTAGGTTTTACCAGCGTAAACATGACATAAATTGAAATAGTCTTGTTGTAGTGTAAAACTCATGAATAATTGTCTTTTTAATTTATCTGCGGCCCCCCAAGTAGGGCTTGAAGACCCCCCAGGGGGTCGCGACCCGAAGATTGAAAACCACTACGAGTACATGAAGACTACGAGTGCTGAGTTCCGCAAAATTTCATTGAATTGCAGTGTCTTTCAGTCATTTTTTTTGGTTCCATAAAATATTAGGGCTTTGTTGAGAGTTCCTTCGCCTTTTAAATTAAGGAACTGTTTTTTTACAGTATGCTAGGGCAGAGTTGACAGCTTTTTAAAATTATTATAATAACCATAAGGTCAAAGATGAAGTCGACGATGGAGCGAGTTGACCCAGAAAATGCCTATAAAGGCACTGGTATTCCCACGCACCGACGGAACACAGCAAGCTGTTTGGCGTCGGATTTCGGTAGGAGGGTGGTCGCGAACCAGACGGCCCTTTACAGAGCCTACCACACCGCATGAGACCATAGGACGACACCTCATATTCAGAAAAAAATGAAGTGTCGTTGCCTGGGATGGATTACTAGGAGGCAGGTCTCATTTGTGTTTCCTTAGTCGCCTCTTTCGACACCCACGGAAAGAGATGGGGTGGTGTTATTCTCAACCGATCACCACACGGCTGGCGCATTCTAGGTTTTTTTTTCACTCGCAGTCCAGCGTCGACCAAATACATTCATCCAGAAGAAAGTTAAAAAGTTAACCAAAACATTTTTGTTCTTCCCTTTTTTAATAGTATGGTTACAGCTGACAGTGACTATGAGTTAATTATTAATAAGCTGTGTCAGAACCGCCTTCAGTAACGAAGGTAGTTAATCCTCGGCTTCATAGCAGATTTTACGAGTTACTTGTTATGAACCTGATTTAATATTTACCCCGCTTTTAATATGGCAGGTTTCCTTTAATATACTCACTCGGTTTGGTAGTAAAACGGGAGATATTGCTTTAGTGAAGGTATTTACTAAATGTGACAACAAATGTATTATAAAATACAAATTAACATTTTTGTTGAAGGCTTTTCTATAGGCTGCGGATTTATCTTATTCCCTATTCTAATACATATAAACGCTACATACTCAAAAGCTCACACTAAGGTTGTCGTGGGTCCCTTGGAATTGGAACATACACAAAGACAGACACGAACACCCACGACCCGAGAACAAATATTGTTACACAAATATTTTTCCTGACTGCGAATCGAACCCAGGACCTGTAGATAAAGAAGCAGTGCCACTTCTGCTTGACCAAACCGGTCGTCAAAAATCTTCTTTATATTTAAAAGTCCAGATTGTGACTCACTGATTCATCAACGCCTTACCAAAACCTTTGCACCTAGAGAGTTGAAATTTCTCCAGAAGTTTCCTTTTATAGCGTAGGCAAGGTTTAAGGAAGGATTTTACAAAATTCCCACAAGAACGAAGTCCCGGACAGTCTCTAGTTATACAGGGTGTTACGGAGATGATGAAGAAGTGATTCCCGCCAGTTATTTCAAATTTCCAAGTGACGATTCTAACACAGCAGCACTCAATTGCTATAACTACCCTGCCGTTGTGCAGCTGGTAGACATTTGCATATAAATCCGACCACATGCACAATGCACATGCATCTAACAAAGCAGAACGTATAGCGACGGGCCAAGTTACTGTTTCAAAGTACACAATACTTTTTGCAGTACAGTAACTTAGGACGGATGTTTCGTTCTTGAATCAAACTCAAAAGTGTTTATTTCGTTGAACATATAAAATGTTTCTTGAACATGTCAACACAGTGATATATTTACATCAGCAAAATAGTGAATTACATTAGCACTTTTGACTTTGCGCCTATTCGCAAAGGTGCAGTCTTCCTCAGGAGAAGAATCCGAGGGTCGCTCTTTTTAAGTCAATCATATAAATTTTCTTACTTTTATTTTAATTGACTTTAATCTGAATAACTCTGGAGCTGAGCAATTTATTCCTATGGTTGCTTGTCTAATAGATAATCAGAAATTCTGTAAAAGCCCTTTTTACAAAGTTTTTGTTTAATTGTTGTCTTAAAATCTTATTATAGAATTATATACACACATCAAAAAAAGTTTGCGATCACTTGGAAAAGTGCTAATATTTTTTATTGTAGAAGAATAAAACTTAATCACTTTTTATCTTTTGATTCCTTATTTAAAAATATGAAATTTAAATATAAAATAATTTCGTAATTCAAATGTTTTTTCATTTAAAAAGACAATCAACCCTTGCTTGCTTTCATTCAGAAATCTGACATAGTCGCAACTTATCAATATTTTCAATTTATTCAAAAAAAATTAAGTTGGTAACGATGCCGAGAGGATTAACTGCAGTTTTACGAGCCAGAATTCTAACTTTAAGTGGAGAAGGCTATTCCACGAGGGAAATATCACGCAGAGTTCATGTATCCCAATCCTGCGTGGTGACCACGTTGGAGAGGTATCAGGGCATGGAAGATTTAGCTGATCGACCTCGCAGTGGTCGCCCAACTGTTCTTACTGCAATTCAGAAGCGATATATCAGATTACTGGCTGCCCGTGACCCAACAATGAACGCTACTAAAATGAAAGCAGAGCTGCGAGCTGCCACCCGCCGCGAAGTTAGCACCCAAACGATTAGAAATTGCTTATACCAAGCTGGATTACGAGCAAGGAGATCCTGGCGAGCACCTCTGAACTCACAGCAACGGAAGCGGCGCAGATTGCAATGGGCTAGGCTCCGTCAAAATGAAGAAATTGAGGACGAAAGCATCTGGCAGAACTGCTTCTTCGTTGACGAAACGCGGATCAGTACACATCCAGATAACCGACGTGTCCGTGTCTGGAGAAGACCTGGCGACTCTGAAAGGCAGAGAACTGCCACTGGAACCGTTCAGCAGGGCGGGAAATCAGTGTCCTTTTGGGCCGGGATAATGATTGGGGCTAGGACGCCCTTAATCCCGTATCAAGGCACCATGACCGGAGCCATGTACAAAACGATTGCAATCGATGGATACGTCAGACCATTCCGCATCAACCACGGGCGCCAATTCATAATGGTAGATGATAATGCGAACGCACATCGAAACGGACGTGTTGATGCTGCTCTCCAGCAATACGACATCACCAGGTTAGACTGGCCTGCCGGCTCGCCTGACTTAAACCCGATCGAGCATGCGTGGGATGCTCTTAAGCGAGCTGTTTGGAACCGTCAGCCACCTCCGCGAACAGTGTCAGAAATCAGGGCAGCTGCTATTGAAGAGTGGGACAGGTTACCACAAGAAATGCTAGATAACTTAATTCTTAGCATGCCCAGAAGGGTTTCCGCATGTGTGCGAGCCAGGGGAGGAGTCATTTTATACTAACTATTAATTTTTTCGTAATAAATTTTGTTTGTTTTTTCATTAATTCAAATTTTTCATTACATTACATTTAAGCCAAAATTGCATTTCCTAGCTTTTGTTAATAAAAAGTAAATAATTAATAATGATTCTTTTATTTACTTAGTGCATTTTCATTATAAAATCATAAAACGTAAACAGTTTCTTTAAATAATTTATATTTTAAAGAATACACCTGATTTTGCTACTGATCGTAAACTTTTCTTGATGTGTGTACATTGACCCATAAAATAGTTTATTACTTTCGTCACGAGCGGCGTTGCCGATCTCACACAGTCGCTGCTTAAATCATCTGTCAAGATGCAGAGGCCTTTGAATTGAACTGAACAGTATTTTACACTTCCTCCCCTATCATGTAGGTAATTAGTTAATTAAGTAGGTATGTGGCGAACTTGACCAACCCTAGTGGTAGAGCTTTCAAACCTCCAAATTGTCTCTGACTCTGACTGCTCTCGTGCTTAACTTACCGGTTCCTTCTTATGAGCGCTTCTTACTCTCTTTCCCTACCCATCCTATCAAGTAATCCTCTCGATGCAATTTTATTTAGTCAGCCCATATACGTCCCCACACCGAGGAATACGGGCCTCCCTTCGAAATACTAAGGGGATTAGGCCTTAGTCCACCACCGTGGCCCAATGCGGGTTGGTGGACCGCGCGCCTTTCGGAAACGAATTCTGAGACGTGTGGATTTCATCACGATGTTTTCCTTCACCGTTGAGCGAGTGATAATTAATGAAAAATCCATACATCAATCCGAATAATCCGAATCACATATTTCTTAGTCACCGAAATTAATCGCTTTCGATGACTAAGAAATATGTAATTTTTTACTCTTTTCATTCACCTTTGTGTCTATCTTTATATATTCTGTGTGCAGATGACATACTGCTTGTACAATCTGTGCCGTTTCAATTGAAGTCGGTGCAGTGGCCTAACCTTCGGCTATTTCGGTACGCTTTGTTAGTGGCCACCCAATCCGCCATCGCCACCCAGACACACGCTTGCCTTTTTGTGTACTTGTTATAGTACCTACTTGATTTGGTTTTATTAACAAGTCATGAGTTTACAGGACAAAATATGAATTTGATTTTTCTGAATGATATAGCAGAATTGGATTCCCTTTGTCTCGGACCCTACAACACGTAATGTTCTCCTATGATTCTCTCTGTGTGTATAAATTTTGTATTCAGTGAGCTTTGTCTTCCTATTTTTGCGATCTTGTATTGTCTTGTGTCTTCCGCAATAATAAATGTATATTTCTGTTTTAGTATTGAAAAGAGCTAGTCCTCTTTATAAAGATTGACAGAAGAACGTACAAATCTGTTTAAGAAACCGAAAAAAAAATCCTTGTTAAAAACTGTAAAATCAACCGATTTCTATCAATTCCAACAATGCCTATCAACAGATAACCAATAATAAGTGAAATAGAATAAGACTTTCCTCTTTCCCCCTTATCGTGCAGGGTATGGTCAAGTGTGTGTCGAACTTGACTAACCCTGGTGTCAGAGTTTTCAAACCACCAAAGGGCCTGACTTGATTCTGTAGATAATTGACAAAAGCCGAGTGCGCCGGCTTAACGTACCCTGCGATGCCCCGATATGCGATAAATTGGCACTATGGTCACCCATCAGATTCCTGCCGTTATTTACGTTGCTTAACCTCACTGATCACTACTTGGCGATTTACGTTGCTTAACCTCACTGATCACTACTTGGCGCTTCAATAATAGGACTTTAGAGCATTGTTATTGTACAGTAGGTACTAATTTGTCGTCCTTGACTACATTAATCAGTGATACTCGTATCTCTGAAACTGAAATCAATCATCATTTGACAAGTTTATTATTGCTATAGATAGACACCTCACCTCAATGGTGTATTTTCGGCTAAGAAAGTTGTTATTGTTTGCCTTATTTTATGGGCAATCGCATGACGCCATTCTATCTCATGAGTGTCGTAAAACGACTATGAGCAGATTGGCTCTTCTGTTTAATTATAACCATCACATACTATATGTACTGGATTCGATTTCCAGACTTAAAGAACTGCCATGTACCAATGACTTTTTATCAAGTACTAGCATTCCACCCGGGATTTCGTTCCCGTGGAAATTCGGGAAAATTATCTAACCTATGTCCATCGGGAATAATGTAGCTTTCTAATGGTGGAAGAATTTTTCAAATCGGTCCTGTAGTTTCGGAGCCTATTCAATGCAAACAAACAAACAATCAAATCTTTCCTCTTAATAATATTAGTATATATTCTTTCTAGCGCTTAGTCCCGTTTCTTATTCGGGCTTTGCTTCACCATGATCCAAGATTTGGTAGATCAATCTGACCGGATCGTATCATGATAACACATTCAGTTGCCTTCCTTATGATGTTTCCTCCTCATCGTAAGAGCTCAAAAAGAAGAATTTTTAGGTAAAGAAAAAAATTTTCGGTGCGAATGGGACTTGAACCTACGACCTCAGGAATAGATCGCCTGGTGCGAAATTTCTACTTCTCTTAGCACAATTTTGTCCTACATGTAGGTGTGCTACTAATTTATGGGTGCATAACTCAGAAAACGAGTCATTGGTGCAAGGTAGCACTGGGGACCGAACTCTGTACCTCTCGCTTACTAGTCAGAGTCGCCAACCGTTAGACCACTGACGCTCTTCGAATTAGTATCTCAAAGCTAAAGTTTCGTTTTCATACGAGTATAGTAAACTGCTCTGTGGCGTAATAGAGTGGAATTCTCATATGACATTCGGATAAAGTTTTAATTGTTCAATAACAAAGTTTTGCAATATTCCATAAGGAAAGGAAATTACAAGACTGTAATAATTTCTTAGTTGTGCGTGGTTATAGAAAGCGCGCATAGTTTTGTGGAGCTTGGCTTATTGTTCGGTCCTGAATCGATTAGCTAGGTAAAGCAACGTAAGAACAAAGAGAGGTTGACTTTAATGGGTTAACACAGTGACAGTTATTTCTATTATAATTATTAGTAGGTAAATGTGTGTTATAACATCTTAGTGCTCCAAAATCGTCACCCTCACCTGCCAGCGGTGCATCCTGCTGATCAACGGACGAGGCTCTGACGTACTACAACCCGGGAAGGGTTTCTTTACTTGGTATTGGCGACTTCGCAGTTAATTTTTTAAATTTAGATTTAATACTAAAAAATTGGCAAAATCACAAGTTGGTAGACGCCATTTCTCAAGGAATTGAATTGATGTGTGATTTCTAAAGAGGGTTAAGGCTGAAGGGGTGTAGTAACGTTTAAAATGATAAAGTACTAACTTTCCGCCCTGGCCTTCCTTCTTGTTGGGAATCCGGGAAAATTATGTTACTCAGGGTTAATATAGCATTCTAATGGTGAAAGAATTTTTGATATTGGTCCAGTAGTTTTTGAGTTTATTCGTTACAAACATACAACAATACAAATCTTTCCTCTTTATAATATTAGTGTGGATTAGTATTCCTCTAGATTTGTATTTGTTTGTAGTTTTTGCGAGCGTTGTTGTCGTTAATACGACATCAATCATATTTTCAAAATTTTTTACCGACTTCAAAAATAGGAGGAAGAGTATACTCTTTAACTCGTCCCATAGCATTGTTTTATCGAAATCGATTCAGCGCTTTTTTAAAAATCTATGTAAAACACATACATACTATGTATTGTTAAGAGAAAATCGATCAACGACACAATTGGTACAACATTACCAGTCCACGCGATGTGGCGCAACACTACACGGCACTTTTGACAGATCGTTTTCGCGCGTAGATCGGTGTTTATGTGTTCTCGCATTGTAATTTGTAAAATATCGAATTAAAAGGACTGTTTAATAAGTAAAAGGTGTTTTAGTTTAACAGTATATTTAGATGACGTTTTGGTTTGAGGTTATCTGCAGATAGGTATTGTTCGGATCAACGCGGTCTAGGGATATTGCACGATTTTTCATACAAAAGAGGTCTATTTGAGAAGCTTTAAAAGCATACATGAGATACATACCTACACGGAGGGCTATAATTTTCAGACGAGCAAGTGCTAAACCTGAATTTACAATTCTAGGCAATAAATTTTGTTTTACTTGAAATTTGTGAAAACGTGACGAAAATGAAAAAAAATTACGTAAATTCAACCATTTTCATACAAAAGCAGGCAAAAAGTGCATTTTCGTTTCCGTCATGTTTTCAAAAATTTCAAGTAAAACTAAATTTATTGACTAGAATTAAAAATTCAGGTCACTTGCTCGTCTGAAAATTATAGCCCTCCACGTATCTCGAGTATGCTTCTATAGCTTCTCAAACAGACCTCTTTTGTATGAAAAAGCGTGCAATTATCCCTAGACCGTGTTGATGTGTGTATTTAAATCTGAGTAAGGTTATCTCATCGCACGCAACTCTTATATCAGCAGCCTTGAAATGAGAAATAAAGATAAAGTGTGATATTTATTAAGACGTAAATTCGGAAGTGTTGATTACACGATAATTGCGTACTTTATTTACATTAGTTCCTTTTGGCTGACAAGTTGTTAAATCTCGGGTTTATATTGACGTTGTATTGGCTTGGCAAAGCGAAGAGAGTAACTTTTGGATTTTATTTTTGAATGTACTGTAAACGCGGATCGTTTATTAGTAAAACACAGCCACACATATTTTTAAAGCCCAACAAAAAAATCGGAGATTTTTTTATTTTTTATTATAATATGGGTTAACCTCAATCTTGACCATAAGGTCAAAGATGAGGTCGACGATGGAGCGTGTTAACCCAAAAAATGCCTATAAAAGCACTGGTACTCCCACGCACCGACGGAACACAGCAGGCTGTTTGGCGTCGGACTTCAGTAGGAGGGTGGTCGCGAACCAGACGGCCCTTTACAGAGCCTACCACACCGCATGAGACCATAGGACGACACCTCAGATTCAGAAAAAAATGAAGCGTCGTTGCCTGGGATGGATTACTAGGAGGCAGGTCTCATTTGTGTTTCCTTAGTCGCCTCTTATGACACCCACGGAAAGAGATGGGGTGTTGTTATTCTCAACTGATCACTACACGGTTTAAAAGTGTGGTGATCGGTTAGGAGTGTCATGTATCATAAGTTTGACGTGTGTATCTGTCTGTCTGTGGCATCGTAGCTCCTAAACTAATGGACAGATTGCGATTCGGCTTTTTTTTTTTAATGCTGAGGTAATGGAGATGGGTCTTAGCTATATTATAAGTTATAAGCCATAAATTTCGGGGGTTATACAAGATTTTTTATTTTAGAGTCATCCCTATCGAGGTAGGTATGCTATGGGCTATTAAGGCGACTACAGCACCCGATAAAGGCAGCACACATAGGAATAGTGCCATCTCCGTCTCTCAACAGGCCTGGGCCGGCAGTGCGAACAGTGTCGATACACGAAGTTTACGGACTATGAAAGCGTTCGTGCGTCAACACATGTTCGAAAGTTAGAAAAATGAGATTTATGGAAAGTTAACAGCTTAAATCGAAAAATGCGCTAACTACTTATCGAGAGTGTTCAATCACGAACATTTTGATAGCAAATTCAAGTTCCTGTGTGCATTTTACTATCGTTTTTACAGCTTGAAATATATATAATATTGGTATTTAGAGGTGACTTTGTGAGCTTTTTCTATCGAACCAAAAGTGCTGAATCATGTTTTCAGCAAACTACTTATCTAGTTTATGTCCTGAATATTACCGTAGTATTTTTTTTCTTCGATTTAATGCAGTGCGTCATGCTTATCTATACGCATCATAAAATCGTAATTTAGGTGCTGTAGTCGCCTTAAGATGAAGCATAAGTAGATGCTTTTTATCGTGTAGGTATAGTAAAGTGTGCGGCGAACTTGGCTGACCCTGGTGTCAGAGTTTTCAAACCGCTCAATGGCCTCTGACTTGGTTTTAACGACTGTAGTCAATCGACAACAGCCGAGACCGACAGCTTAGAAGAAGAAGAAGATGCTGATGATCGTACTTCGTTTATTTATTTCGCTCTTGTTCGTGCTCCTTCCACGCTGGACATGGAAGTGAAAGAAAAACTTAGAATGTGCCAGCTACCTACTCTTCCCAGGTATACAGTAAAAGTCAGTAAGTGGGACGTGAGGGTCTTGCTGTATCATGGGCGAAAGGCTGACCACCTCTTACCATTACATAACATGTTCCATCTAATAACCCTCACCATTTGTGTCAAACGTGACATTAAGTGGTTTTCTAGAACCAATGATGCTCTGCCTACCCCGTTAGGGATTATAGGCGTGAGCGTATGTATTGTGGCTTAGCTCTGAGGGAGCTGGTGACCGGGTCGACAACCAGGGAAAGACAATTAATTAGTTGACTTCATTTATTAGAAGGAAACCTGACCTTCACGGCCAAAGCCGCGGAAGGTAAGGTATCTATTAAATATAAAAGGAGCCAAATGATCTGAATTACTTGAAGTTGGAATCATCGGCTAAAGGCTTTATAAGAAGATGGTAAATGTAGAGGTAATAGAACCTCTACAGTATGTATGTTGTTCGTGCTCGTACGAAGAGCCATCACCGAGTTTTCCCGACCTACATGGCTGCATTTCGTTTAAAAACCAGCTGCACCGCTAAAGAGAAGAGATGGTTATGTTAGGGTTGTTTTTCAACCGCTCGATGCATCGATGAGGCTATTTAGGTCACATGTGAGCTCTAAAGCTCTGTAGGAATAACGTTTTCATTCAGAACAGCTTTAAACAACTACTGTAGATTTAGATATGCCTTTGTTATTCTTCGATGGCAAACATTTTTCTTAGATGTAATTTTTAAATAGACAAGGGCCATTCATTTCTCAAATTAAACTTTGTATTCGTAACCTATGCTACCCTATCCCAACCTAAACTCTGCCCTACGAATCCCAACCAATTTTGAAGCAATAAAACCAGTTCCACACATAGTAATTTAAAAAATTACTGCACAAGTGTTACAATTATAGAAAATATGTGTAGAAAACATAGTTTGTTCACGCAAAGGTAAACTAAGATAACTTACCAATGAAAGACATAATTTTACACTAGTTCCACTTGTTTATTAATATAACTAGCATTCCGCTCGGGACTTCGTTCCCGTGGGAATTCGGGAAAATTATGTAGCCTATGTCCATCGGGTATAATTTAGCTTTCTAATGGTGAAAGAAATTTTCAAATCGGTCCAGTAGTTTCGGAGCCTATTCAATTCAAACAAACAAACAATCAAATGTTTCCTCTTTATAATATTAGTATAGATAAGTATAACTAAGACACGCCTGAAGATGATGTAAACGAAATGGGTCGCATAAAAATATTAAATAAACAAATGGAACTAGTGTAAAAATAATGTCTTTCATATAATGGAGTTCCATCAAGAAACAAGAACATTAAGTATAAACTTCATCGTAACTTACTTTTAATTATAGTTAAATGCATAATGGAAATCTTCATTGCAGGCACAAACTAAGTTTAAACCTCCCAGACTGCTTTTAGGGCACATAAACCACATAACGATCGGCTGTTTTACCTCTCAGTACAGGAATTTTATGTCCTCTCTTGTTATAGCCTGGATATTAAGTTAAGCCAACTGTAAAGAAAACAAAACGTATCTTCTGTAAAAAAAAATCGAGTTTCAGTCGTTTCATGGTTACAACACCACAAAAACTACAAAAACAAACGTGATAAAAAACACTCATGAAAATAAAGTGCCTGCTAATAAAAAGCGAGCAAGGAAATGTTGCGCGCGGGTGTGAAATTGCTATCACTAAACCGACAGGCGTTTTGTATTTTCCAATATCGTTACACTTCTGGCTCGGACATGGAGTGGTATCTAAAGATATAGGTTATAGGAATTCAGCGGTGTATGGGATTGGATGTGACGTCAGCCCCTTGTCTCGGGAAAAGATTTATGTTTTTTCTATAAATCCTCTTCTATTTGATAGATTTGTGGGGATTTGGAGTCGTTTTCGGTTCACTGTTTTGTTTTTTAAAGTTAATTGTTTATTGACTTTTTAAGCCCGTACTCTTATTATGTATATTAATTTTTTAACTTCACGCTACACCCTTTGCCGGGCAGCCACAGATTTAAAGGAAAAACTAGACGATATTCGTTAAACTTCGTCAATATTTTTGGTCTCTTTTCTATTAGTTGACATAAAGTTACATAACCTCTATCTATACATATAAAAAACACCTCGGTATCTATACATTTAACTTAGTCTATACATATCTCAGCTGCTACTGCGCAGTCGTATAGGCAAAAAGTTAATCGCAATTGTCGAACAATGGGGTTATTGTTACGAACTAAACTACTAACAAAGACTATGGTGACTGTCGACTTACAAACCACTCTCTAGGTGACTAATCACGAGGAAATTTAGTCTAAAACTTAGCTAATAAAATATTTTTAGGATTTTTAAGACACTTAAACGCGTGAATATTTTCTTTCCGAAAGATTATTTGTGAATACTTTTAGGCCTTCCTTCCTTTGTTCATCTTGTGTATTCGATAGTAATGAAATGACCTACGCAAATAGCTCTGGGTGACATAAATTAAATGCTCACAATTCACAATCAGAACTGTGTGCAATTTTATTTTACATTTTCTGAAGAAAAAAAACTGTAAAAATTCTGAGTATCATAATTTATCACTGAAGTACGAGTACGTACGTAAGTACGGACTTATTACTACTGAAATCGTAATATTACGGTTTTCACAATTTTCTGGTGTCAACATTGACAAGAAAATGGGACTACAAGACTACCAAAACGTATTGTTATCACAGAATTTGTTGCCTTAGCTATAATTTTCTTAGCACCTGCTAGAATTGTATTACTGGCTACGGTAAAAATACACTGGGCGTCAAAAATAAGTAGTACAGTTTTAAAATTGCGATTTCTCCCAAACTATAAAACTTAGACCTTTGAAACAAAAAAGGTTAAAAAGAAAATTTAATCTTATTCAATAAAAACTTCATGCATTATAAGAACTTATAATGCTTGACTTTAAAAAAAACGAATAAATAAAAACACTTTTTTTAAACTGTTGAAAGGTGTTGTCTTACTTAGGATTTTTGTGTTTGACACATTCGCTGCTGATAAAGCAATTGTAATTGAAAAGCATAGGTATCTTCAGAGAGTAAATTTGACTAATCATGCCTCTTTCACCAGAAGAATGTGCAAGAATCTTAGCTTTTCTCGAAGTGGGCATCAGTATGCGTCGTACTGCAAGGAGGGTGGGTGTAACTTTAAGAACGGTTCAGCGAGTAAAGCAAAGGTACGAAGAGACTGGAAACCATCTAAGGAGACGAGGTAATGGCAGACCCAGGTGCACAAGTACCCGAGAAGATCGCTTTATTGTTTCCACTGTGTTAAGAAATCGACACCTTAATGCAGTTGAGGTTCAGCAACAGCTTCTTCGGACCCGAACAGACTACATCAGTGAGAGTACAGTGAGAAGAAGACTTGCTGAAGCTAACCTGAAGCCTCTAAGACCAGCAAATGGCCCCAAACTTGAGACAGAGCATCGCGTAGCAAGACTACGCTACGCCCGTCAACACGTACAATGGGGCGAAGAAGAATGGGCTAGAGTTTTATTCACAGATGAGTCTCGATTCTCTTTATACACTTCAGATGGACGGCGGAGAGTCTACAGACGACCCGGTGAGCGATACATTCAAGCTTGTATCTCGGAAAGAGCCCAATATGGCGGGGGCTCTGTACACGTATGGGCTGGTATCTCTTCAGAGAGTCGCACAGAGCTTGTGGTAATAGAAAATGGGACTTTGACTGGTGAAAGATATGCCTCGGAGATCCTCAACGAGTATGCAGGGCCATATTTAATAAATATGGGTGATGGAGCCATCCTAATGCATGATAACGCCCGGCCACACACTGCTCACCACGTACAAGAGTACATTCAGGAGGTTGGCATCAACTTGATGGCTTGGCCATCGAGAAGCCCAGATCTCAACCCGATTGAACACGCCTGGGATGAGCTTGGGAGGCTAGTCAGAAGGCGCAGTCCACCTCCTGCCACACTCAGGGCTCTAAAACATGCGCTGATAGAAGAATGGGAAAATATTCCCCAACACCGCCTCCGAAACTTAGTGTTCAGCATGCCAAACCGGATCCAAGCTGTAATTAGAGCCCGAGGCGGCAACACAAGTTATTAAATTGTGAAAAAGTTCCAAAACGTGAAAATTAAGTGGTTGACATATCGTTAAAAATTGATACTTTTTAGTATTTATCTTAATTTTAAGTTTGAAACTTTATTCATGCCAAATAAAATATAACTTTAATAAACTTCGTTAAGTTTACTATAAACTGCTTTTTATTTCATAAGTGTAACTACTATAGTTTAGGAGTAATTGCAATTTGAAAAGTGTACTACTTATTTTTGACGCCCAGTGTAGTTAACTTACTAAAAATAATGTAATTACTGAAATTTTATGTGGCTGTCCCATTTATAGCATAAGATTTTTTGTTGCTTTTACGAGAGTCCCAAATTACTGTACTCTTCTTCTTCTTCTTATCGTGTAGGTATAGTCAAGTGTGTGCCAAACTTGGCTAACCCTGGTGTCAGAGTTTTCAAACCGCACAATGGCCTCTGACTTGGTTTTAACGACTGTAGTCAATCGACAACAGCCGGGACCGACAGCTTAACGTGATGCCCTCCAAAGCACGGAAACGCTCGTGATAAATTGCCTGTTTGGTCACCCATCAGGTTCCCTGCCACTGTGTAAGTTGCTAAGCCTCACTGATCGGTTCAGATCGCTTTTTCTCCGTGTAATTAATTATCTTACAATTAACTCATATTTCCTTTGTGTTACAGGTAAGGCGGTGCAGGCTGAGTCAGTAAGTCTGTCGCAACATTTTGCATTAGTTAGAACGAGATAGACGACTCATTCGAATTCCTATTAATCTTAGATGACGTTTTCTAGGGACAATACCGCTTCAAAACCGAATGATAGTGCATTTTGTAATTAGTATATTTATGTGACTGTTTCATAATAAACTAGCTTTCAGCCCACAGCTTCGCCCACTTAGTACTCGATAATATCACGCACACTTCAACATTTTAGGCTAAAATGTAGCCTAGTCCATCCTCATACCCTAAACTATAGAGTTACTTTCGCATTTATTAAAAATCTTGTCCTAGATTAAAAATACGTCGTTTAAAATTCAGAAATCATTTTTAGTGAAAGAAAAATGATTGGTGCGAATTTTTCGTTTCCTAAAAATTATTTGTGAATATCCCTTACGCGGGTAAGCATTTTAAAAATACTAAATATAAAATCGTTTTATATTACGCATTAGGAAAAAAATTTAAAATCAGCTAGTCCACACTTTTAAATCGGTCAAAATGGTTGACATTAACGCCAGCTGCCTTTATTTTTTTATGATGAATGGGTTCGCTCTTGACCTCAATCTAACCCAGGAGATCATGTGGTTGAGCATGTAACGAGCTCACCCAGAAGATGCCTATTCACTCGTACTTTAAAGAGACTCTGAAGTGGAACCATTGACAACCACTTGTTAACCGGAACCATTCAACAGCCATGTGCAAATTGAGTTAAGTTATGCTAAAGAATTATCTCAATGTCAATTTTATATGTAGAATTTAAATAATCAGCGCTCTAAATATTAAATGTATGTATGTTTAATGTATGTATTTGCCTGATCTACACTACGCTCGTCATATGACCTATCCTACTAATATTATAAATGTGAAAGTTTGTGAGGATGTATGAATGTATGGATGTTTGTTCGTTTAGGAAAAAAAAAAATATCCCCCCCCCTCAAATAAAAAAATAAAAAGTGTTCAGTAAGTGATACTGGTTCAGGATTTTCAATAAAGCTAGGAGGTTCCTGTTTCAACCTGTATAGGCTACATAATTTTCCCAAATTCCCACGGGAACAAAGTCCCGGGAGCAAAACTAGTCAGTTAATATAATTACGTCTGGGGACCAAGGGGCTTGTGCCTTCTTTCAAAACAGTGAAGGTGGTACAGTCAAGAGCAGGTCACGCTTTACACTACCAGTTTAAGCTGAGCTCTGATTTATACTGCGCGCCATACAATGCAGGGCCGATCCAAAGTCCAAAGTGTCAAGCTTGACGTACTCTTGAGTGTACAGGGCAAATCCTGAACTCCACTAACTTGATTTAATATATATCTTTATATATATAATTCTTCTGTACGTGTGTTGACCGTGAACTCCTAAACGGCTGGACCGATTTTAATGAATTTTTTGTGTGTGTTCAAGTGGATTCGAGGATGGTTTAGATTCACAAAAAAAAGAAAATCCACCGGAAACGAAGTCGCGGGCGGACAGCTAGTACAATATACAATATAATTTACTTTATTACTTTCCAACACAAATAAAGTACAGTTACATTTTAATACAAAAAGTTTTGTCAGGGTACACAAGGCGGCCCCATTGCTAAGAAGCAATATCTTATTTGAGTTTCGTCATATATTCGGATATATGGTCGAACTTTCCGACTCCATAAACGAATCGTATTGCCATGTTTTGTAGTCGTGGATGACCTGTCCCCGGTGAGATCACAAAACGCCCGATTATTCAATAGGTCGTACTGGATTTACACGTAACCAGTCCACTTGTGGTAATTAATTATCTCATCTAATTACTATTTGATTGGAACTTGTATCACAGGTTTGTTTAGGTTTTTGAGTGGTTTTGTGTGACTTTATTCAGGTTTTTTTATTTATTTACTTTATTGTTACGAATCTGTTGCATACAATGAAACCAGTTTCTTCTATGGGTGACTTAAGTTTTCTTTTTAATTACACCATATAACATACGTCCCCACTTAGAAGCTGGGACCTTCCTTCGAAACACGAAGGGGATTTAGCATTTAGGCGATAAGTCCACCACTCTGGCCCAATGTTAGTCTGTGGACCAGCATTTGGACTAAAATAATAACCGAGAATCACGCTAACAATACAACAAAAGAGAATCCGATGGGGTACCGGTTATCACGAGCCTTTTCGCGCTTCGGAAGCCATGTTAAACAGTCGATTGTGACTGTCATAATTTTTTTTTTTATTAATCTTCAGCTATTTTGCAAATATCATAAACCAATTACAGACCCCTACCATGTAGTCCAAACAAAGTAATTTTTTTGTAGTAAGTGCTTTTTTAAAGTATCATCTAACCCAGGCAATGACTCTAAATTTTTTTCTGAATCTGAGGTGTCGTACTATGGTCTCATGCGATGTGGTAGGCTCTGTAAAGAGCCGTTTGGTTCGCGACCACCCTCCTACCGAAGTCCGACGCCAAACAGCTTGCTGTGATCCGTCGGTGGTTGAGAGTACCAGTGCCTTAATTGGCATTTTCTGGGTTAACTCGCTCCATCGTCGATCTCATCTATGACCTTGGTCAAGATTGGGGTCAAGAGTTAACCCATCCATAATAAAAAAATTAAAAAAATCACAGGACAGAAAGAAAAAAAACAAAAATATCGTTTGATTAAGTCAGAGATCATTTCGCGATTTGAAAACTCCGACACCACCAGGTTTCGTCAAATAAACAGCCAGCGTTCTCTTTCAAATTGACATTTTGTATCCCCTCAAAAAGGCTTATTCAACCACGCTTTTAATTCCTGTCGGGGTAGGCAGAACGTCATGTGATTCTAGAACCACTTGATACCACATTTGACATTCATTGTGAAGGATATTAGGTGAAACATCAACACAGTGGTGGTCAAAAACACTTCTGTTGTATAAAAAAATAATGTTAATGTGCGTAGTATAAGATCCCTACATTTTAATGTGCGTAGTATAAGATTGCCATGGCCAACTACTTAGGTCTTCCTCCAATAAGTAGGTAGGTCAATGACCTGTACTGTACGTCTGTTTGCACTCCCTTTGTATCTAAAAATAACTTGAATGCCAACAAGGTAACTTCCAGTGTTCGTTTTATTGCAATTGTTTTGTTTATCTTGCAATTTTGTCGTAAAATTTTCTCATTTAAATGTAATTTTGTCCAGATGTGTTCTGGATTGGGAATGCTTTATTAATAGGCAGCAGGCCGAGTACGATAATAATAATAATAATTTTTATTTGCATAAAACATGGTAGGTATAAGAGATCTTAAAAATAACTTAAAGTACTGTGACATGTTTTGCCAACCTTTAAAATTAGCATGCAAAAACATAAGTTTAATTTACAGTCGTCTGACTACTATTATAATATAGGAAAAAAAGTTAGTCACTATTAGAAAACTAGATTAAACATTTGTTAATTAGTACAAGTGACAGCGCCGCGACAACACCGCGGTCCTATATCAAAATGTCAACATTGATAGGGCGAGCAAGACTTTGCGCGGGACCCTCGCGCAATCAAAGTGAAGTTTCAGCGTGAGCCGAGCGCAATTTTGTCGCTATCGTGCTAGAGCTGCTGGACTGTGAAGCTAAACAGTAATACTTACTCTGCAATTGTAAATGTACGAGTATATGAACTGTAAATGTTAAACAACATGTAATAATCAATAATCATAATTTCCCAAGGTCCGTATTACAGAATGCGACTCAGACTCTGATCTATACTTAAGAAGGCAGCAGTCGTTTTTGTCATTTTGATAGTGAGAGAAAGAGACACTAAATAGATTAAATTAAAAACTTGAATCTGCTTCTGTAATATGGGCCTTACTTTTTCTTCAAAATGAGTTTTTAAAATACTCTACCACTTTTTAAAACAATAAATCTAATAAAATTTGAAAATGACAGTTGAGTGTTGGAATGTGCCAGCTGCCAAATCTTTCTGACATTCTGTAGGAACCAGTAGTGGGACACGTGACTTTTGCTATATCGTGGGTGAAAGGCTGATAACCTACCACCACTATACTGATGTTCCATTTCATAACCCTCAGAATGGATGTCAAATGTGGGTCAAGTGGTTCTAAAACCCCATGATGTTCTGCCATGATGTTCAGCAGGGTTCGAAAGGATAATTATCACTGATAATTATCACGATAATTATCATGATTATTATCGTGATAATAACGTATGGATAATTATCTATTGATAATAACAAGCAACAAAGCCAATGGAAAATTATTATAGTATATAATTTATTAATTAGTGTCTTGGTGTTTTGGAGGGATGGTCGTGGTGGGCCGGTAAATTAGTAATATTTTGATAGCTTTAAATGTAAATTTACTGGATTAATTCGATACTGTTTCTGTGCGGGTGGACTACCAGAATCACATATTATGTTTAAAATTCTTCTCATGTAAGTGACTATTTGTTTATGTCTTAAATGAGAATAAAGTATCTTTAAACCTAAATACAATCATCATCGGATGAAGATATTCCTTTGGCTTCTTTGGTCAATCTAAGTTAATTTATTTACGACTAGCTTTCTGCCCGGGACTTCGCTCTTTCCGAAAATTGTGTTACCTATGTGTTATTCTGATGCATAAGCTATATTATTGTTAAGTTTAATTAAAATACATTCAGTAGTTTTTGTGTCAAAGAGCAACAAATATCCATACAGCCACATTCACTTTAATAATGTTTTGTTACAATTTGTTATGAACCAATATAACAAATTAATTTCTTACACTGGTGATAATTATCCGATAATTATCAAGAAGCGTAATAATCTTGATAATTTCGAACCCTGATGTGCAGGGACTATAGGTGTGAGTTTACAGACGTGTGTTTTATGGAAAAGCGTGTTCGAATCTAATCTAATAGTTAACAGTTTAAAAATGAGTCTCCAGTTTGTCGCGTCTTACAATACAATACAACACAATATACTTTATTGCACAATTTGAAAAGAAATACAATGATGAGACAATTACAAGTAACTTTACAAACGGTACACCTTATAGGCGACCTTATCGCTTCAAGCGATTTCTTCCAGGTAACCTTTGGGTATGAAATGTCGCATAGTGAAATCAAGAGCGGGCGTCTTGTTTTATCGTTCTTAGTTTTTAACCCCCGAAAATAAAAAGAGGGGTGTTATAAGTTTGACGTGTGTATCTGTGTGTTTGTCTGTGGCATCGAAGCTCCTAAACGAATGGTCCGATTTCTATGTGTTTTTTTGTTTGAAAGCTGATAAAATCGACATGGTTCTTAGCTATATTTAATCAAAATTGGTTTAGCCGGTTAAGAGTTATAATTAAGCCATGAATGACGGGGTTATACAAAATCTATCCTAATATTATAAAGAGGAAAGATTTGATTGTTTGTTTGTTTGCATTGAATAGGCTCCGAAACTACTAGACTGATTTGAAAAAATCTTTCACCATTAGAATGCTACATTATCCCTGAGTAAAATAGGCTTCATAATATTCCCGAATTACCGAACGCTAGTATTTAAAAAAAACAGTTTTTTTATCATCATATGTACTTAATTACTTCTAAAATTAAAAATTGCAATTGATTGAAAACCTCAAGCGATTACCGACATTAGGCGATGCCATCATATTAACTTTCAAGTAGCAACTAAAGATAAATTCGAGTTACAATCGACTAATGATAGTAGCCTCTCACTCTACCTACATACAATACATTGTACATTTAGTATCGGATTGGACGCCGCGGCGCGCGCACGTGTTTTGTGATGTCCACAGCGCAGGCGCGCAGTTTGCTAACACACACATAGTAGGCTGCGATCAGCTGTTATTTATTTACGTTGTTTTTGTGATCTCAGTGCTGTGATATATAAAGCAGGAGTCATGGGTCAAGCATTTGGAACTACCAACTCCCATAATGGAGACAGGCACTATGCGAGGAAAGAAATCGGTATGTTTCAGATTAAAATGTTTATTAATAACAACCTACACGCTTAACATTTAACACTATAGTGACCTTATTTCATAATCTCTCGGTCTGGTCTTTGGTTTGATTCCCGATCGTGTGGGGGTAAAGTTTTTGACTTTAAGACTACATTTTTTATTTTATGATTGGAAAGTGATATAATATAATATATAATAGAGAAAGAAATAATAACAAACTCCTAAAGGACAAAGGCGTGAGTTTCTGTCATTTACACACCAAAAGACCCCCCCCACCCATATTTTTCCAATATGGCGAATCCCAAGAGACACATCTGCTCTTAACAAAAAAAAATGTCCAGCCCAGGGAATGATTCTGGGGCTTTCGAATAAGCAGTTGCTATCAACTGAGTCAAACCTCACTACAATTGCTTTACTACAATTCGCTTTAACTTGTAAAATCATTCAATGACGCATCTATCAGTTTCTTCCTAAATGTTGACTTGAAGTAATCTCTTCAAGCGATAAGGGTGTGTATTGTCAACTTTCTATCATTGTTTGTAAGTTCTTTGTTAGAATGTTGTATGAATAACACAGTTTACGTATTAGTGGTTACTCAACAAAGTTCATTTACATGATAGTTACACACATCATCATAGGCCTCTGCGTCTTGACAAATGATTTAAGCAGCGACTGTGTGAGATTGTCGCTAAGGCCCATAAGAAATGTTTTTTTTAAAAGTTGCCCTTGTACTTTCAAGACGCCAAGCAGAATCTTAACGCAGCAGAATAGACTCTGACATTGGCGAAATCACATATGGAAACGCCACATCTCAAATTGATTGATTGTGAGATTATCAACGCCGCTCGTAACTAAATAAACCGATTCTGGAACGACACATCCGTCCGCATTTATGGCACGCGTACTGAGGGTCCGATGCAGAACAGAATCCTTCAATGTTATGCCTTTTAGCTCGTTTTTCGGCAAAATTGAGAAATCATGCAGCGTCATGGGTTTTGCAACCCTCTGAGATAGTTTTATACAAAGATATTTTTGTATTTTATTGATAATTTCGCTCATTTATTACATTTAATTTGTTAAGACTTTTTAATTGGCTAAAACAAACTTTTAATCTAAATAATTTTAAGATACAATATATAAGCTGTAAAGTTTTCAGTAAACGATTTAATAAAATTAAAATAAATATATCTAATCAGCATATTTCAGCCCACGGACATAAGCTTCTCCCTCTCCCGTTTCGCACCAGTTTCTCTGATCCCTTGCCAGTCTCATATAGTGTCGGTCTTCAGTTCTTACTTCGTCATCTAACCATCAGGCTGCTGGTCTGTCCACTGCTCTATGTCCTTGTAATTGTCATTCATCTACAGCTTTTGTCCATATACCATCGTCACTCAAAGATATACAAAAGAATAAACACCTAATGGAAACTTGCGGAAAAGATACGAAATGAAACGGTTGGCTATTTTTATGTTCTGTTGTTTTCTTCCTCAAGGAAAACGCTTGAATATGTTCTGAAAATAAGTGTCAAATCGCAAAATGTATTCACGCACATAATAAACTTTTTTTAAATCTATAAAATTAAATTTAGATCACCCTAGGTGACTATGTCAGCCTTATTAGAAGACTCATTGGTAAAGTAAAGAATAAACTCCAAAGCCTAGCTCACAGACGCAAACTCGTTTGACTATGTCCTTTTTATAAGATGTACTTTGGTTCTTGTTTTAGGGAGTGTGCTTAGAAGCTGTACGATCTCATTCCACTTGCCTCCTTCCAGACTTTTTTACCCCATTTCCCCTTTTGGGGTTGAATTCTCAGAAAACCTGAAACACGTGTTTATTCTTTTATTGACAGGAGTACTCCTGTGAAGTTTTGAATAAAATTTTCAATGATTTCATGACATATAATTTTCTTTTTCAAATTCTGAAGTATATATATATTTTTTATTTAAAAAGTGGTAGAAACGGTTACAGTCACGAACAAAGGCCGTAGTATTATAATTATGTTATATTCTACCGTCATCGCTCTTCATAGACAATCATATGTTTTCAAATGACTCTCAGAATGTTATCTAATCTGTGTAGTGAATCATTATTCATACATTCAATAATATCCTTCTAGATTTTTTTTCTGTTATTTATCTCTCCTTAGTGTAAAAAATACTTTAAAAAAAAGATTTTTAACGCTTTTTTTACTTTTTTCAAAAATTACCATCAATCCATCCATACACTCGCTCTTATAATCCCTTTCGGAGTAGATAGAACGTCATATAGTTCGAGAATCACATTCGACAATCATTCTGAGGGTTATTAGATAGAATATGAGTATAATGATGACAGATTTTTAGCCTTTTTCCCACGATATAGCAAAACCCTCTCATCCCACTTGCTTCTAAAATTCACGGCTTGAACATGTATAACCAGTAAATGAATGAGAAATTTACTGTTGTAATTTATCTTTTTATATAGAGTCCAAAATGTGTAATTTTCTGTTAAGTGTGCTTAGTAAAATCCGTAATGGGCAATAAGTTTAAAATATAATTATATATCTCGTATATATAAGCATTTCTGTGTTGTTGTAGATTTTTAACCCTCGAAAAAAAAGAGGAGTGTTATAAGTTTGACGTGTGTATCTGTGTATACAGGGATTTAGGTATCTCTCTTTCAACCTCTCGGGTGGCTAATCAGTCCATGAAACTGAACAACTTCCCTAAGGAACATAGGTCAAAATACGAAAAAAAAATTTTGATCTCCCACACAAAATGCGCTAGGTAAATGCTGATGAAGTTTATATGGGAACTCAACTTTTTTTTTTCGTATTTTGACCTATGTTCCTTGGGAAAGTTTTTCAGTTTCATGGACTGATTAACCACCCGAGAGGTTGAAAGAGAGATACCTAAAGCCCTATATGTTGTCTGTATTGTATGGCCGGTGCGATTCTTTGAATACGTACTTGATATTGGCGACTTCGCCATTCTATATTTTAATTTTGATTAAAATACTCAGACATTGGCAAAATTACGACTTTGCCGATTGAATTAAAATGCCATTTTTAATCCCCGACGCAAAAAGAGGGGGTTGTTATAAGTTTAACGTGTCTGTCTGTGTATTTGTATATACTTATATGTCTGTGGTATCGTAGCTTCCAAACGGATGAACCAATTTTCGTTTAGTTTTTTTTGTGTTATAGATAATTTTATCTCTAGTGTTCTTAGCCATGTTTCATGAAAATCTGTTCAGCCGTTTAAAAGTTATAAGCAATGTCGGGGTGATTCGAAATTTATAATTTTAGTGTTGTATACTATCATCACAAGACATCCACATCCACAAGATGGGTTTAAAAGTTCACAAACAAGTTCCGTGATTAGGTAATCTTTATGGTGATAGTGTATAATGTATGTACGTCAAGTCAACACAATACAATACAATAACAGAGTACTTAGAGAAAGTTATTTTGAGAATTATCTTATGGAGTTGTGACGTGTGTTTACTTTCGTTTTGTTAGAACGAAACTAATGAGATGGAAAGAGATGCAAATCAGAAAGTCTACGTAATCTCGTACGAGTTAACTTGAGAGCAGGGCCGCGATTCTGTAACTTCAGTTGTGTATCGATGGAATGGTCGCCATTTTATCCGTTCAGGTTGCGAAATCGAGAACTATCCAAATTTCATACATTAAATGACGGCTGCTTTAGGTATCTCTCTTTCAACCTCTCGGGTGGTTAATCAGTTCATGAAACTGAACAACTTCCCCAAGGAACATAGGTAGGTCAAAATACGAAAAAACATTTTTGATCTCCCATACAAAATGCGCTATATGCTGATGAAGTTTGTAGGGGCACTCAAAATTTTTTTTTCGTATTTTGACCTATGTTCCTTGGGGAGGTTGTTCAGTTTCATGGACTAAAGATTTTATTCAAAATGTTTGTCTTAAATACTTTTCATAGCTCCTCAAAAAGGCCTCTGTTATATGAAAAATCGTGCGTGTTGCTTAGACTTTTTTGATGTGTATAATTCCAACAACCTCTCTATTTTTCTCCAGCACCAGATCTCAAATATCTCTAGCCGTTCTCTATCTCTTTTTTTAAGCGTCCACGTTTCATAACCGCAAAATAGTTTTGCTCTTTGGTATCAATATTTGCTCTTCAAAATACTAAATCCACATAGCATAAACGAATAAGGTCGAGCAAATTGGTCCTAATACAAGTAATACGGCCATGTCCGCTTTGTCAGTCCAATAACACAATAATAAAAAAAACATAAAGAGCAACGCCCTCACGAATACGACGTAGTATAATAAATAATAATTCATTAATGTTTTTTTTATTGTAACCTTGTTTATTTGGGCTGTAAAGGAGGGATTTTGGGACTGCCAATCGCCATTTTTAACAATTTTAACCCCCCAACAAAAACATTGCGGCGTTATAAGTTTCATGTATGTATCTGTGTCTGTATGTCTGTGGCATCGTAGCTCCTAAACGAATGAACCGATTTCGTTGCTTTTTGTTGTTGTTTGAAAGCTGACGTTGAGCCCTTTAAAAGTAATTAGGTAATGATGCGGCAGATGAACTGGCTAGGAAGGGATCAAACACCATCTTGGCAGGCCCTGTGCCAACCATCCCGATTCCATTTAGCCAAATACGGACTTGGATCCGAGCACGCATCACCCTTATGCAACACAAAGACAGGTGGGACAACGTAACCACTTGTCGGCAGTCGAAGGAGGCCTTTACAGGACCCTCCCCGCGTTTGACGCGTAGACTGCTAAACCTATCCAGAGATAACCTACGAATAATGGTGGATACCCTTACGGGCCACTGTGCTCTGAACAAGCATTTATTCGTACTAAACGTCACCGACAGTCCCCTCTGTAGGGGCTGCCTAGAGGCTGATGAAACAGTCGCCCATGTAATCCTGGACTGCATGGGAGTGTCAGAACACCAGGCAAAAATCCTTACAGACATTAGGTCGCTCCGCGAAGCCTGCGAAATCCCCAGGAGGATTCTGAGCTTCTGGACGGAGCTGAAGTGGCTGGAATAGCCACTGACCCACACGCATAATGGGCCACTTAAGAGCCTACATGCGGAAAATGGGAGCCCATATCACTTTTCACTTAACTTAAGTAATTAGCAATCGAATGTTGGGGGTGATACAACGTTTTTATTTCTAGAAATCCCAAAAAACCCTTTTATGTAGAGACACTAAACTTATCGTTTAAGAATTTCAGTGATTTATAAATTCAAATTTATTCAACGAGCCGACAGCCGAGTCTATACTGCGATGTAGTCTAATGAATAATTTAATTCTTGTTCGAAACACGTGTTCACTTATATTATAAATACGTTTTTGCAAATGTTTCCGTTGGTTCGCCATTATTATTACCAAAAGTCTACACTAATATTATAAAGAGGAAAGATTTGTATGTAACGAATAAACTTAAAAATTACTGGACCGATTATCCCTGAGTAACATAGACTACATAATTTTCCCGAATTCCCAGCTTAACGAAGTCCCGAGCGGAATGCTAGTTCCTACTAAAATTATAAATGCGAAAGTAACTATGTCTGTCTGTTACGCTTTCACGCCTAAACTACTAAACTGATTTTGATGAAATTTAGTACAGAGATAGATTAGACCTTGGGAAAGGACATA
The DNA here is from genome assembly GCA_949987775.1 of Aproaerema taeniolella. Taxonomy (NCBI): domain Eukaryota; kingdom Metazoa; phylum Arthropoda; class Insecta; order Lepidoptera; family Gelechiidae; genus Aproaerema; species Aproaerema taeniolella. The sequence goes on along the minus strand of OX465258.1, from coordinate 18,098,785 downwards.
GGCTACATTTTATCCCACACTTAGGCACGATATAAATGAAAAATAACGACTGAATAATTTCCAAGGAACATAGGTCGAAAAAAAAATAGCTTCTCCGTACAACTTGAGCGATCAAGTGATTGTCTCAGTCTGAAAAGTCGATATTATTAAGAAAATTAATGTAATATGAGTTTCCATGGTAAAGTTGTTCAGTTGATTAGAAACATTTCCTAAAGTTTCGTTAACTATTTTAAAATCTCTCTATTATTTCATTTTATGAGGAACTTTCCGCCCGGGACTTCGTTCCCGTGGGATTTCTGGAAAATTATGTAGAATTCTAAATGCAAATAAAAAATGAAATCTTTCCTCTTTATTATTACACTAGCATCCCGCTCGGGACTTCGTGTCCGTGAGAATTCGAGAAAATTATGTAGCCAATGTTACTCAGGGATATTGTAGCATCCTAATGGTGAAACAATTTTTGAAATCGGTCCAGTAGTTTCGGAGCCTATTTTTTACAATACAAAAATACAAATCTTTCCTCTTTATAATATTAGTATAGATTAGTGTAGATGAACTGATGATTCATATTGAACAAAAACTAATTTCACTGTGTACTAATTTTTTTGTAGTCTAGAAAACCTTTCAAAAGATCTTGACAACATATACCCTTGACAACATACACCCTTGACAACATACACCCTTGACAACATACACCCTTGACAACATACACCCTTGACAACATGGAGGTGTTATTATTAAAACTATAAACATAAAAGTCTTTATTACTGTTGTATATTTAGGATTTAAACATATTCTAGATCATTTATAGCTTCATTTATCTAATCTGAAATGTTTTGCACTGAAACAGCTTGCTGCTAAACTTTACTAAAAGGCAACAAAAGCGATATTCGTCTTAATTTATTTTCCTTTTGTTGGTAAATACAGACAGCAGATTAGATTATAAGTAAAACGCGATAGGGAAACTATTTTGATATGTTTTCTTAGTGACACACTTTTTATTGATGTTTTTGTTTTAATTTCTTAGTTTTTGTACTGATATATATATATATATATATAGACTAGCTTTTCGCCTGGAACTTCGTTCCTGTGGGAATTTTGTCGTCAATTTTCTTATGTTTTTTTTAGTTATTCCGCTATTCGGGACGAAGACAAATACAACAAATCAAAAATCATGAAAATCGGTCCAGCCGTTCGCGAATTATAAGTGTTCGAACAAACCGACTTTGTTTTATACATGTCACCGGATTTTATATTATTTTTATTTTATTTTATTTATTTCGGACAACCAAGGGATGTTAAACTATTGCATTTTACAAAACTTAACATTTGATCATTTTAAGTGTACAACCTGTGAAGGTGCCACATCGTACACCATTATAATACATTTCAACTGCCGTGTATGATTTTCTGCTAGTTTTTAACTACCTCGAAAATTGATCAACTTACGATTCTTATTATTTTCCGGCGACATACATATTTAGACAGTCGTCATCAGCCTATAGAGGTGACTTTAAATAAGTGAGCGAAACATTAGGGGGCGATTCTTCCATACAACTGAACAACTTTCCCCAAGGAACCTACTTGAAATTCTCGACAAAAAAAAGTACTTTCCATATGTGGTGGTCGAGGTAGATGCGCAGGTAGGGTCGAGCAGGGAAGTAGTGAAACGCCGAGTGCCGTTGGATGAATGCTCGTTTATTTTTTTGCTCGTTTATTAGATGCGCCGGCCGTATTTATACTTTGGCCGCGGCGATTTTATGTAGCTACCCTACACATACAATGGCAAATCAGCTTACCGCACAAGTTGTTTGGAGTATTTGACCTATGTTCCTTGGGGAAAGTTGTTCAGTTCCGTAGGTTGATTCAAATCCTTAATACGTCCTGATCAAGAGTCTGGTTTGGCCAAGATGCTTATCTATTTATTTTAAAAGTAACTTTCCCCTCGGGACTTCGTTCCCATGGGAATTCGGGAAAATTAGGTAGCCTATGTTACTCAGGAACAATATAGCATTCTAATGGTGACAAAATTTTTGAAATCGGTTTAGTAGTTTTTGAGTTAATTCGTTACAAACATAAATACAAAAATACAAATCTTTCCTTTCCTTTCTTGAAAAACATTTATTTGATATAAAACACTACAACACAAAGAAAATAAAATATAAGACACAGGACAAGAACACATACATAAAATGACAAAACAACGTATAATATAAATAGTGGATTGTGCTGTAGTGCGATGTCAAATAGGACACAGCTCAGTATGTGTTGAAGCCGAGGCCTAAACACTAACATGAAGTATGATTATTTGAGGAATAGGGATTAATTAACACGAATGAGTGTCATTATGAGGGTGGCATTTCAAAAAACCCTATTTGTAGGTCTTTGTGTGTGTGGCGTATAATTATAAAAGCGTAATTTCCTGCTTTTCCTCTATTGGCGACGTAAACATAAAAAAACAGATTGCGAGACTAAGGAGATTGTACAGTAGACAATAACAACTACGTCGATATAATCTTGGATTTTTCTCTATCATTCCACTACGTCATATGAGTCTAAATATATAATAAAAAGAGAAACTGACTGACTGACTGACTGACATATCAACGCACAGCCTAAACGGCTAAACGTAGGCACTTGGAATTTGGAAGGGACGTAGCTTAGGTACCGTAGAGGTGCACTAAGAAAGGAATTCCCGAAATTCCCACGGGAACGGGAATTAGCGGGAAAATCCTTTTGTATGAAAAATCTAAACCGCTTAAGTTAGACGCTTGAAATTTGGCATGCAGGTACCTTAGTAAACTTAAAGCTTAGTTGCAACAGGATATTTGAAAATTCCTACGGGAACGGGAGTTAGCGGGAAAAAACTTTTGTATGTAAAAATTTAAATCACGTAAGATAGATGTTTTCAATCTCTGTACAAAAAAAAAACACGCAAACGAAGTTGCGGGCATCAGCTAGTCATTCATAAGTATTAAGTATTAAAATAAATGCTTAAATTATCTTCCATGATGGACTGGACTGGGTGTGAAAGACAAACTTAAAATGTGCCAGCAGCTACCTACTCTTCCCAGGTAAGAGGGATGCGAGGGTTTTGCTGTATAATGGGCGAAAGGCTGACCACCTCTCACCAATATACAACTTGTTCCATCTGATGACCCTCATAATGTGTGTCAAAAATGGCATCTAGTGGTTCTAGAACCACTTATGCTCTGCCTACCCTGTTAGGAATTATGGGTGTGAGCTTATGTATGTAAGAAAACTTAATCTAGACAAGGCCACGGACATAGTCTGTGAATGCTAATAATAATAATAACACAAGTAAAAAAAAAGGTTTAAGCTGGGCATACATATTGAGTATTTATGCCCAGCTTAAAACCAAACGGCTGGTTTGGTCGAGTGGTAGTGACGCTGCCTCTTGATCGGCAGGCCCTGGGTTCGATTCCTAATCGGGGCAAATATTTGTGTAAAAAGCAGATGTTTGTTCTCGGGTCATGGGTGTTTGTGCCTGTCGTTGTGTGTTCCGAGGGACCCACGACACAAGGGAAAACCTTAGTGTGGGCCTTTGAGTTTGAAGCGTTTAATTTTATTTTTATTGGGTGACTTTAAATTAGTTAGCAAAAATGAAGGATATGAATCAGCCTACGAAATTAAACAACTTTCCCATAGGAACACAGGTCGAAATATGAAAAAAAAAACAACGGGTTGCACTCCGGGAGTGCCGGCAGAAGTGAAAACTTGAACTTATATTACTTCCTTGCGGTCTACTCTCCCTCCGTCTTACGAACATGTCCTGACGCGAGTTTAACATTTTTTACCCATACTTCAAAGTGCACAACGCAGCTAAAGAAGTTTTCACTTCAAAAGTTCGCCTCTCCATATAAGTTGTGCGATCTACCCTTGCATGAGAAGCCTTCAGAGGTGGCCCCGTATAAGTATTATCTGATACAGCCCTGTTTTAAAAAAACAACAAAAATACATACACATCATATCTAGATGACGTTTTGGTTTGTGGTTATCTGCTGATAACCACAAGCTGCTGTGGTCTGTGATTGAAATCGGTTGATTATAACGTTTTAATGTGGATAATATAAAAGCGGTGATAGCCCAGTTGGTAATGAGCCAGACTTGTAATCGGATGGTTGCGGGTTGAAATCCTGGTGCGGGCCTGTACCACTAAATTCGTCTTTTCGGATTTTTGTACGGATTGATCTTGCTCAACGGTGAAAGAAAACATCGTGATGAATCCTGCCCGTCCAAGAAAATTCATTTTCGAAAGACGAGTGGTCCACCAACCCGCATTGGGCCAGCGTAGTGGACTATGGTCTAAATCCCCTTCGTGTTTCGAAGGGAGGCCCGTGCCCCTCGGTGGGGACGTTTATGGGCTGGAAAAACAAAAGTGGACAATATTCAGAAAAAATGCAGAGATCGGATTCCGTGGACTATTTGAGTAAATAAAAATGTATTTTTTATTAAATGTAAATACATACCTAGATTGTGGTCAAGAGCGCACTCGTTACAAAAAAAAATGTATCCACTGCCGTTAAAAGTTTTGTCCAATAAATTGTATGTTATAATAATAATAATAAAATCATTTATTATCAGGCATCTAAGGCCCATATATAAATACCTTACAGACTAACATACAAATGAATGTTATAGCACATACAACTTGAATATTAGCCACTGGAAGGCGAACGACTCCGGAAAAGGTCATTATCTTCAAATACCAGTTTTAATCCGGCGGCAAGGAAAAATACAGTTTACCTCACTCATTACCTTTCAAAATAATCCTACTATCAGATTCGCTCAAGCAAGATATAACTATGATTAATAATAATATAATAATAATAAATTGTTTATTCATTTACCAAAAGGCATACATGATTAGCATTAGAGACTACAAAAATATTAAAAAATAAAATAAAAGCAAACTTAACTAATTAATTAGGTATACGCCTGAACTAGGTGAAACCTGTGTTTCAGGCAATATACGATGGGCAGGTACATAAGCTAAATCCAATTTATTTCTGAGAACAAATACCTATTATATGACTAATGCATATAGGATGTGTGCATTTGTGTCTATATTCTAACAAAAATAGTAATAAAACATTATAACTAATTAATTAATGACAATATTTAAGTAGGTACTTACTATCTATTTTACAATTGACATACGATTGTTCTATTTTTGTATTTGTTGAGTTATCATTGTGTAAAGTGAAAAATTTTAAATCACCCCCGATATTCGATTGCTTATAATTTTTAAACGGCTGAACCAATTTTGATCAAATATAGAAAAGAAACATCTCGATTACGTCAGCTTTCAAACATTAAAAAAAACGCATCGAAAGTTCTTGTTCCATCTAATAATCCTCACAATTTGTGTCAAACGTGGCTGGTATCTATAGTGGTTCTAGAATCACTGATGCTCTGCCTACCCCGATATAATAGTTATGAGCGTATGTATGTATTTAAAAAACTTCTCGTTAATTATATACATGTTAGCCTACCCACAAGTACAGGTTGGTTAACTGGGAGCCACAAAGTTTGTCTGAAAAACTGCCCGGCACGCTCTCCTTGCAACTTGATACTCTCGAAACTTTTAATAGTGTTTAAAGTTAGCGGACGGACAAGTTTTGAAACTTTCAGAATTTAAGATCACATTTTAAATGTTAAAGTTATGGAATTTTAAGGACATCATTCACGGTCCATACAAAAAATACCAACATTTTTAAAGTGGCGGCCAAAAAAGGTATAATTATTATTTCGAAAGAACATATTATTATAAATTTTATTATGATAGCTAGATTTGTTCTTGACACTTATAAATCTGGATTTTAAATGTTCCGGCCATAGAAAATAGTGTTTCAATAGATTGTGATACAAAACATTTTTCGTATTAGGTTAAAGGTATTCTAGATTTAAAAATGCAATTAAGCTTGAAAATCTAGATTTTTAAGCTTAAAAAAGGAAAATTCATAAAGGTCGTACAGCTTAGCTGTCATAATAAAAATGTTAAGAATAATCTGTCCTTTTGAAATAATAATTTTACTTTTTTTGGCCGCCACTTTTAAATTTTGGTAGGTTTTGAATGACGTCCTTTATTTTTTTCATTTCATTTATTCAGAATTAATTATAGCTTACAGAAAGAGCCAAGGCACTATTACATTATTTTGATATTGCAGGTATGTATTGAAACTTAGATAATAAAGTTACACTAAAGATTTATTAATTTGTTACATTTTTTATTTTTTTTTGTATTTTGGTATCTCGGTCTTTCTTCATACTCATTTAAAAAAATACAATACTTGTCAATGGGTAGGGTGTTGAACCTGGTACCGCACGATGCTCTTTTACCTGAGAAACTTTGACCTCAAATATAAGCTAAAAAGTAATCGGTTAGTGATTTTTGTCTAAGATGGAATATGTTTTAATATCTTCTGTTATTGAAATTCATATTGTCACCAAAAACATACCACAGTACCAACTTTTTCGAGATCCACTACTTGACTGAAATACACTGAGCTACAAAACATGTTATATCACTTAAATGACTTACAAAAATTGATTCCCTTAGCTTTACTACAGGAAAACTATGCCAATTAGACAGTGTAGTTAACAAAAACCTGTCATAAAATCCCACAGAGGAATATTTTCAATTACCTTCCTACGTAACTATTACCAAAACACTAGTAATAAACAAACAGGCAGCCTTGTAGTTGTATGTACTTGTATAACGTCATGTCATAATTGGTGGGCGAACAGAACAACCTATTTAAGGCTTCGTACTCGGTGCATGGCGTCGCAAAGGTCGAATTTTATATTATGTGACAAGGGCCCTGTTTAATAAAACTAACAATTGTAAAATAAAATTTGGCCGTATGGTGTTCGGTTGAGAATAACATCACCCCATTTCTTTCCGTGGGTGTGGTAAGAGGCGACTAAGGAAACACAAATGAGACCTGCCTCCTAGTAATCCATCCCAGGCAACGATACTTCGTTTTTTTCTGAATCTGAGGTGTCGTCCTATAGTCTCAAGCGGTGTGGTAGGCTCTGTAAAGGGCCGTCTGGTTCGCGACCACCCTCCTACCGAAGTCCGGAACCAAACAGCTTGCTGCTGTGTTCCGTCGGTCGGTGCGTGGGAGTACCAGTGCATTAATTAGCATTTTCTGGGTTAACTAGCTCCATCGTTGACCTCATCTATGACCTTGGTCAAGATTGAGGTCAAGAGTTAACCCATCTTATAATAATAAAAAAATGTATAAACATAATTTTCGATGTATTACTTCGCCCGTGGAAAGTATCTTAAAGGCCAAAAATAGTAACACTTCCTAATATAGTTATTTGATAATACTAATATTTATGGGATTTTACAATACAATGCTTCAATTCCTCCACTGTATTGAGATTGTTTAAGAAACAACAAAGAATGATTATAAAACCGCGAAAACGGCGAAGACCTTGATTGGCCACGTACAATGACGGTTGGTTATTTTTAGCCTAGGTACATTGCAGTAGTGGCAGAGACTTGGAAAGGCCAGCGGGTTATTGGGTTGGTTTGGAAATCAATTAGTATCCTTCGAGACACGGACTGAGCTATCGCGTTATACTTAAATTCTGATTCTGGTCTATGCCAACCATCAACATACATACATACGCTCACGCTCATAATCCTAGGCAGAGAATCAGTGGTTCTAGAACCACTAAATGCCACGTTTGACACAAATTGTGAGGGTTATCAGATTGAACAAGTTGCATAATGGTGAGAGGTGGTCAGCCTTTCGCCCATTATACAGCAAATCCCTCGCATCCCTCTACAGAATTTTACTGTAAACCTGGGAAGAGTAGGACATTGTAAGATTTTCTTTCACTCCCAATCCAGCATGGAAGTAACCACAATTTTTCTAGATTCTTTTTAGAAATTTTAAACGTTACACAATTATTATTGTAATTACCTGAATATTTGTTCAAGTGTTACATTTCGACACAAAAAGTAAACAATGCCGGTAACGGTGGCCGTGGCAAACAGTCACAATATGTAGACTTTCAATTAATGTATTTATTCTCACGACTAGCGACTGTTCGAGAAATTGTTAAAATAATTCTTATTTCTTCAAGTATCTTGACATCTTGACCCGATTTTTTGTCATATTAAATTGCCCTTTAAGTCGTAAGTTGCATTCATGCATTTCACAGATTGATTAAGGTCCGTATCACAGAACGCAACTCTGACTCTGATCTATACTTAAGTAGCAGTCGTCTTTGACATATTGATAGTGAGAGAAAGAAACAATCAGTTCTTAAGCATAGATCAACTTGAGTCTCCTTCTGTAATACGGGCTTTAATTTCAGGATGACGATACCTACCAGCATTTTCAGTACAGCTTTTTTTATATATTATAAGATGGGTTAACTCTTGACTTCAATCTTGACAAAGGTCATAGATGAGGTCGACGATGGAGCGAGTTAACCCAGAAAATACTTATAAAGGCACTGGTACTCCCACGCACCGACGGAACACAGCAAGCTGTTTGGCGTCGGACTTCGGTAGGAGGGTGGTCGCGAACCAGCCTACCACACCGCATGAGACCATAGGACGACACCTCAGATTCAAAAAAAAAATGAGATGTTGTTGCCTGAGATGGATTAATAGGAGGCAGGTCTCATTGGAGTTTCCTTAATCGCCTTTTACGACACCCAAGGAAGACTTGGGGTGGTGTTATTCTCAACCGATCACCACACGTTTAACAGCTGATAAATAATATCAAAGCAAATATCAGATTTAGTTCAGTTTCATGGGACAATTAAATGAATATTCTTGGACATTTCACTGCGTCATGCGAAACGTATAAGGCTTTTTCTATGGGTGTAGTTTGATATATCGCTTTTATAGACTTGAAGAAAGGACAAATAAAGAAATTTTCACATTAAAGTGATTAAAAACAAGAATTTTTATCCTCTAAGTTTCCTGCAACATTGACCAATCACATTGACCACAATTTTGCGACGGCAGAGATTTCAAGCCACGTGATTGGTTAAAACATACTCCGCTTCACTCAAAACGCAGCTTTAACCGGTAGGTACAGTTAAAGGTTAGGTTGGGTACTGTTAAAATCTCATGAAATTTAGTTAAGTGCACGCTGTATAACACTTAAGTACTGTACACTACACAATTTTGTTATGGCTCTTACAATGTTTCGCTTTTATTCGCTGTTAAGTTTAATTTGTTTTACAATGGAAGTTCTTTACAAAGGTATAAACATGTTACTGTTTATATAGCTACTTAGTTGACATCCGGTTCATTTTATACTAGCTTTTTCCCGCGGCTTCTCTCTGCAAAGAACTCTTGGTCACCCATTCCATTCTTGACCCCTTAGAGGATAATTTTCGAAAAATCGCGAAACACGTGTCCGTTTAATTGCTTCAAGGTATATCTTGACGAAGTTTCGAGTCAAAATGTCCAAAAATATTGTTTTCTGCATACAAACTTTGAAACCCTATTTCACCTCCTTAGTGCTTGCCTACGTCATAAAAGACACCTTTTTGCCAAATTTCAGCTTTCTAGGTCTAAGGGTTTGGGCTGGGCGTTGATGAGTCAGTGAATCAGGACCTCCATTTT